>WYDI02008563.1:0-21197 GCA_009867235.2 Psittacus erithacus | reverse complement strand
GTATATAAGCTGCACCGACTGGCAATAAAGTGGAACTTGCTTATCACTCATATTGGGTCGTTGCTTGATTCCCCGCGTCGTCAGCCCACCCTAGCTTGCAACACCTCCCCTCCCTCCGCTTCTCTTATTTCCCTTCTCTTCTAACCCAATATAAGCAACTTTTTCTCCAGGCGCTCCTTGCAGACAGCATCAAAGCTGTGCATCCAGAAGGAAAAGAACTGCTGGAAACAGCCTGTAGCTAAGCTGTCCTGGACAAATAAGTGTATTATTAGCAAATAAAAAATGTGTGCTCTGGCCATTCAGCTGCTTAGGGGTGGTATTTGTCTAGTTCTGACTCTTTCTTTCCTTTTTCCTAAGATTGGCTTCAACACAAAACCACTGTCTTCCCTAGCAAACATGAGATATATGAAATGTAACAAAGGTAAAAGAAGGCAATATCTTCCTATTTGCTTCCAACCTTCCCACCACTGCCCCCAGCTTCATTTGCCATGCAGCAGCATTTTTTTGTAAAACTTCTCTCAACACACTGCTCAGTGAATAAGCATTAATTAAAAGAATAAGATGGAGATCAATGTTGATTTATAGGCAGAAGGCAGGCAGCTAAGCCTGAATGGATGCATAGCTCTGAAACTAAATCTGGATCTAGAAAGTGGCCAGAAATAAAATAATGAAATGACAGGTTTTTATAGTGAAAATATAAGTGCCAAATTCTGCTTGGACCTGATTTGCGTCAGTCTGGTAAAAAGGTCTGGACTAGACAGCTTTGAAGGATACTGATGGCAATGATGAACAGGATGAGGTTACATCAGGAACAGCTGGTTTCTTTTCTGGACCATGTTTTTTACTCCAAGGTAAGAAAACTTTTTCTTTCCCAGTGTGTTGTCATGCAGTCTGCAAAATGTTTCCAGTGATTTCTGAAATGGGTTCCTTGCAAGAGCTTTCTCCTGCTTTTGTCCCTACAGGTTCTTCCTTTCAAGTACTGAAAGAATTCATATTTCCAGGATTCCCTTCTCAACACAAAAATATAATCTGATTCCTCCCAAATTCTCTGTTTATTCCTCTCTCTAGTCCTTTACAGAAAATTAGTTTCAGAATATGACACATTTCTACTGTGGTACACGAATGTCATACAGAGGGCAGTGCTGTCTTTTCACAGGCTCTCTGGCTTCCAAATTTTACACCACTCCTTATGATTTTTTTTTTTTTAGCAGGATTTGCTACTTTTTAAGTCAAAGAGGGATCCACTGCAGGAATGAATTTACACTGGCTTTGTGCCACCTAATCTGGAGAACTGAGACACTGAGTTTAACATTTCTGAGACAAACTATAATGTGTTATAGGCAGTATGCAGCTTAACTTCTAAGGAAGAGAGAAAGTGTTTAAATGGGGATGGTTTAATTGAAGCAGTGTTTAAAAAAGACCTGGGCCAGCAAAAAAAAAAACAAAACAACCACCCTCTTTTAGAAAGCAGCGGCAAAGGTTTGACGTCTGCCTTTCAGAAGGGGTGTTTTTCAAACGAAAAACTGCTGAATTCTGCTTCTCAGGCACAAAGCCCATGTTTTGCACCATGATTTAGTGCTTCGTGCATGAATATCTGTGAAATAATGACTAAGCAGGCATAGCAGTAAGTCCCTTTGCACTCTTAATGTTATGCAGCACAGTTTCTCCAAGAGAAATAAGAATTTACACTGTAAGATACACCCCAGCCACTCAAAGTACAGGTCCCTGGAGGCCCCATTAAATTGACATCATGGTGAACATTGAGGCTGTGCTGGCCTCTACACCAGTTCCCTTGTTTTGTGGCTTCTCAGCAGGCTTCCTCATTATTTTGAGGGAAATGCAGTCAACAGATTGAAGATCAAAAAGAGTCAAAAGCAAGATGTGAAATATCAGCCCAGTCAGAAATGAACAAATGCCATTTGATTTTCTCTGCAGAGGAGGCAGTCTAGTGAGAAACATACAGTTGTACCTACTGTTTGGCACATACTGGGAGATGTTTGATCACTTCCATCACCTGCTTGTCTGTCAGCAGTTAGATTTGTTCTCAGGGCAGTGATAAGGGAGAGTAAGGGGGAGGCCAGTGTCACCCTAAGCTGTTTCAGAGGAAAAGCAAGAGATAGAGATGTTGCCGTTTGCTGATGGCAGTTGGTTTCTTCTGTTTGAAGCTAGAGTGACTAGCCTCCTTCTCCTTTGTATTTCCGATTGCTATCACATTGTGTTCCTGTGCGCCATTCTTTTAGTGGAGTACAAAATATATGTTCTGACCTGAAATTAGACAAACAAGAGAGGTGCAGCTTGCCCCACAGTTTCAGACATAACAGAAATGGCACTAAACAAGTCCTCAAGGACTATGCAGTGATAGTAAGCCCTGTCCTCAAGCTTTTGGTCCAAGTGAAACTTGTTTCTGTCCAAGCCACTGGTATGGCTCTGCAGGAACCCCTTATCTGCACTGACAGGAGTTTCTGATAGCTAGTTGTAACTCCACAAGAGAAGTTTAGCAACAGGACTAGATGATCTCCTGAGGTGCCTTGCAACCTCTTCTATTCTGTCAGTCTGCACCCTCAGACAGAAGCCAGACTTGGTGGGATTTTCTGTTTCCAACACTCTTGAACAGATATCCAGCTTTGATAAGAGATGCCAGAAACATTTTTATGTGAAGTAAACAAAAACTAAATGAAGAAATCAATGGCTCAGCAGTTTTAACAGGCTTTCTGCTTTAGTAATACAGCATTTAATTTTTCTGCTTGGCAGCTTTGTACAAACAGGTGGGGAGGAAAGCTCTGAGCTGGCTTAACTTGTGTTTTTTGACACAGCCAAATGTCAATATTCAGAAGTGTCATGCAAATCAAAACCTCAGATCTGAATGGCTCCATTCTTGAGAAAGTTTGCATAGAGATCCAGATTTTACAGATGGCTTCTATCTTTATGATGATCTGGCAAAAGGCCTCAAGGCTGAACCTCAGCATAGTCTAGAGCTGCATGCTGCAGACTGAACTTATCTGAAAATTTATGGCTGAGGAAAGAAAACGGTTGTTGCTCTCAAATTCAATAATAGCCTTTCCTTGCACTGAAAGCTGGTGTTGTCCTGGTAGTCAATTGTTCTTGCAATAAAGTATGTATTAAAATGGCTGGCAGAGGAGAAGAAAGGCGTCCAGGTGTGCCCAGGACAACATACAGTGAACAAATGGGAAGATGCCGTTCCAGCTTCTAGCTAGTAAAGGTTCATTGAACACCACTGATGGCTTTTGAGTTGTTGTGTAAAGTCATGAGCAGTCCAAGAGAAAAACAATCATAGCAATAAGAAAATAATTTTCCCTGAACACACTTGTGAGCAACACTGAAGGCCAAAGGAAAACATCAGAGGCAACTTAAAAGCTGAAACAAAAATCTGGTAGAGAGAATCTACTACAGTTTCCTGTCAAATGTTTCCATTCATCTGCATGAACCTTTTACACAGCAGTCAAATGTGAATAAATCTTTGCGGAGTTCCTGGTGCCTTAAGGCCAAGCACATTAACAGCAGGCTTTGCATATGTATATATATATATATAAAAAAGGAAAATAGTTTCTCTGCGTTACTGAGCTATGATTCTGCACTGAAGACTCTTTCAAGCATAATGTTTGATTCATTCCAGTTAATAGGTTTTGAAACGGATAGAAGTAAAGTAACACAAGCACATGCTAGGACACATGTGCCCAGAAACAAGTGATAAGGATGCAGTTACAGTCCAGGTTAATAATAGCTTTTTATAAATTCTCTCAGGTTAGGCAGTGTACTGACTTCACAGTTAGTAAATAAACTCATCTTCACTCCTGACACTAAGTATGTGTCCCCCTAAAAGGAGATGAATATCGAGATACTGTAAATAACCAACTAGTGGGTATTCCCCTGATGCCATTAGCCCCTGTGGTACCCCTAGATAAACTCTTAACAAAATCTTCAGGGGTATAAAGGTGCCTGTATCCAACTAATTTTATTTTATATTTTTCCAGATGTATCATTTTCTGCACTAATAAAAAAGGGTAACAGCATTACATGTCCTCACAGCACAGCTACAGTAATTGCATTAAGCTTATGAGGGTCTGAGGTGGAGGTAATGGACGCTGGATAAATATCGCATACTGAAACTGTAGCAGTATATATTGCAACCACTTCCTACCCACACCCTGAGGGGACTTTTCACAGGGGCAGGATGGAAATTATGTCAAATCAATCAACTGCGAAAGCCTGCCCCGGAAAATTGATATTTTATTTCCTGGTGTCCAAAGAGATAAGAACAAGAATTGTTATTCTTTAATTTTGCATATAATTTTGCTACAATTTTCATCACACCACTGAAGAGAAGGTGTCTTGGCAAAATCTGAGCCCTGATCCTCATTGTTTTGGAAGTTTGGAGTGGCAAAGGGAAGGAGGTGAGGATCACAATCCTAATATATTTTTCCAAATGTAAAAGTCTGTTTGGCCACAGTCACACAAAGAATTCTCTTTATGCCAGCCAGAAGCGGGTCATTGCTTGCTTACAGTTTGCCAGTCTTTTTATTTGCAAGTTATTTCAGCAGCTCTGAATAAGGATATCCTGTGGCCAGCTTGGCTGTGTCCATGCCTGCCCATTTAATTATTGTTTAGGCATCCTCCAGGCCATCCTGCTTCTATCATGAGAAAGGCAGAAAGTGAACACTCCCTTGGCCTCTTGGCAGAGTTACCCGTGTTTCATGATGTAGGATCCTGCATCATTGATCTATTCATACACGCTGATTTTGAATAAATCAGGCCTAAATTTGTTCGTAACCCAAATGAAACATTTTACAAAAGCATACATTAACTTTGAGTAATTCTGGCTACACTTTGTACAATCAATGCCACAGGCAAAAAAAATCTAGTGGTTATAAATTGTGAGGTGTGATATGCCCTTGTATGTGTCAACAGCTGAAACAATTATTTCTGCAGTAAACAAATACAGAAAGTCAAAGAAACAGGGAGATTATCCTTCTAAACAGTTTCTAATAGCAATTTCATTTTAGCCAGCATATCTGACCTCCCTTTTTTTCTGTCTATCTAATTCATTTCCTTGATCATTTCTTATGGATTGAGTTTATGAAAAGAAAATCCTCAGTATAGTTAGTGGGGGGCAGAATGCATTTGAAAGGGAGGGCAATAGTATAGAAAGCATAAGAAACCTTTGTTCCTAGCTTGAGTTCTTTTGTGTATCTTCCCTCACCCTCTATAGCTACATTATATTTACAAATAAACCATCAGACTGATTCTCACTATGAGCAACAGATCCCATTTTCTTTGTAACTAACCTACTTCCTCATTCTATAATGAAAATGGATCAGTATAAATATGTTAATGGCCTTACCTGAGGCAGGCATTTCAAAAGAAGATAACTGAGTGTGATGTACAGTTTGAGTTCAGAGCTTCCTGTTTCAAAGCATGCACAGATTTCTATTTTTGTAGAGCAAAGAAAAAACTAATGAGCTTTAGACATAAAACATTTGGTACCATCATGTAGCTGCTGTATGCCAGAAATGCTGACAAACCTGTTTGTAAGTCTGCAACAACCACATGACACAGTATGACTCACATTCATGTTGACCTTTGTCTTGTTTGTGATAAAAAACAATTAAAATTACCAGAGTCAACAGAGTGCAAACTATGTAGAGTAATTGGGTTTGGTTATCTATGCCTTTAACTGTGTTTCTGGGTTTCATCATTCTGGCTTACATGTACACAGAAGCTACTGAACCATTCATGCATGCTTATGTGGAGATGTAGATTCAGTGTGTTTGAAGCTCAGGAAAATGATAAAGCAATGTTGTCAAACAATTGCACAGAAGATGCAAGAAGCATTAGCTAAACTGTCAATAAGCCACAACATTAACATAAATTATCAAATCAAATTCATTGAGCTAAACTCAGTGTAAACATTTATCTTAAGAGAACAGCATTTGGATGTTTGATGATTAAGTTGCCTTCCAAGACAGCAGGTTAGATGTATAAATTGTATTAATGTTTCCCTTATTAACACAGCATCTTTAAGTATTTATTCAGGAATTACTTGTCCAGGACACCTTATTTTTAAGGAACACCTTTATCATGCAACAATATCTTCCTTGCTCTCATAATTTCTGTCAGGTGTTCAACACAAATACAAGGTGAGGCCTACTAGTGCTGGTGGAAGGTGATGAGAGTGTTAAGTGGTATTCAAATGTACTTATATTCTTCTAGTAATGGTGTCTTTAAATATAGGTTTTAGCTTTGAATTGGAATATTTTTTCGCTGCAAACCTGTCTTTTATTTTCATTTTGTTATGTTCTTTTCTTTCAGGAATACCTCCAAATATGTTGACATTTTGTATTTGTCATCCTAGTGGCCTTTTTTCTTCCTAGTGCCACAGAGTTCAATAATATAGCTATTTCTTTTTGTAGCTATACACTCTCAGACTTTTCCATCATGCTTCTCCGTGTAGCATTCTATTCACTTACAAAAAATAAAATAATTTATGTATACAAAAGTGTTTAAGCCATCATTGCCTTGGGTGCTTTCCTCCTTTTCTGCAGGAACTAGAAACAGCTATTCATGTCATGAGTACAGTTTTGTCTTTGACTTGCTGAGCTTATCCAGGCTAATATCACTGCCTTTTTGCCATTACTCCTCAAAATTTGTTGGCAATTAATGTCCAGCTTGTTTCCTTATCTTTGTTTTACAGTCAGTGATTATTTCTGTTCTTTGGGGTTTGATTTTTTTCCTAATGAGAGGAGATGGGGAAAAATGATGACGTGTATAACAAACTGTGTTTCGGGTTTTTTAATTCTGGTAGCTTTCTCTCCCTCTAAAATCTCCAAAGACAGAATTACAACCATGCATACAACAATTTACAGGAAGGATTGTTTTTCCTTTAAGAAAATGAGTACTTTTGTACCTTCATGCTACAGCATGTAAGCCAGTGATGAATAGATAGGATTAAACAAATGTTCTGTCTTATTTTTCACATTATTTTCCTCTACAGACTTTTTCTAATCTTCTCTTAAAGCAGCCAACAATTTTTACAGCACAAAACAAACTGGAGTCTGATGTGAAGGAGGGTTTCCTTGGACATATAAAATAGAAATGTGCACGGGAAATCCCAGCACAAAAGTTAATAATGTCACTTCCTTAAGGATTTAATATGAGAATGCCCTAAACCACTTAATTCAAGGTTCTAAAATCTTATTTGTCTACCTATTCAATGGGTAGAGACCAACTTGTAGGGAATACAAGTTATTTTTCAGAATATTATAGCATTTTGGTGCCTAATTCCTGGACAAAGACCCTTTGTCCTTGGCACTGTGGAAATAGCAATCACAAGACATCCTGTGCTTCTGAGAGAGCTTAGGCTAAGTGAGAAGACTAATAAAAGAGTAAAGAAATCATGTATTTCTTGATCAAAATATACTTGGAGCATGCTGTTGTCAAAAGTATACAGGCATCAAAGGAAAATTATAAGGGAGACAGGGAAGAAAAATAATAAGGTAGCTCTGTGACTAGTCATTGACCTTTCTTTTAGGGTATGAAGGGTTCTGGAAAGAAACACAAAGACTCTATGGTTAAAGGTCAACAAGAGAAGCGGAGTCTGGCATTATATCTGGCTAGAAATCAGGATTTTCATAGGAAATGAGAATAAGCGCATATGGCCATAATGGGTGTCAGCAGTCTTACAGAAGGAAATCAAGCAGTGTGGTCAGGGAAATAAAGAATAGATGCTCAGGGATGGGGTGCACAGGAAAATCTCAGAGGTCAATATGATGTGTTGTGAAAAAGACCTTTGCAGCACACAGGGTGGGTGTCAGTAAGGTTGAGACTGCATTTCACAATGAAAGAGAAAAGGATGTTCCAGTAACTGACATGTGAGATAAGGGCCCTGCTTTAAAAAGGATAAGAAAAGCATTTTTTTAGAAATGTAATGTAGAAATAATTATAAATTTCTTACAGGAAGCAGTGTGAACATTTTCAGAAAGCACCAAGTTAAGGATAATGCAGTCTTCGCAGGCCTAAAAGACAAGAACAAGGCTTTAGCCATACTAAAATAAAAATTAAGGAAGAAGTGTCAATTTTAAATCATGTCTTGTTGCATTAACATAGCCTTTTCTTGCCTGATGTGGTTTGTATTATTTTCTATACTGTAAATTATTTCAGCATAGTGCAATCTAAACATGAAGAATCTGACATCTATTCTTAAAGGAGCATACTTCCTAGGAAGAAGTGCTCCAGAAGTTATTAGCTATGTATATATTTAATTGTCTTGGAGCATAATAGCTGATTCCAGGCAGATCTTCACATCACTGCTGTCACATTAATTATATTATCATCACACATCTTTCCATTGTTAGAGTTTTATATGGTATGGCTGCCTTTGTACGAACAGGCATTAATCCATACCCCTGCCCAAACAGAATGTGTCATTCAAGCATGTACTTTAGCTGCATACTGGTAATGCTATTAAAACATATCTGAGAACATAAATATGCATATCTATATATTAAAAATATATTTATATTGTTAAGAGTATTCAAGCTAAAGTACACGAACAAATACTTGTTAGGGATTCCCATTATCTAGAGTACACCTGTACCGTCATATAAACTGCAGTTCCCTCATTAGGTCTTCAGAATTATCAGCTCATATTTATTTGTTCTTGAGTCCACATTTATAACACAAGGCTACCTCAAATTTTGTAGCTTGTGCAAATGCAATGGATGAGAGATTCTGGCAACTGTGCAGGTCCAAGAAAGAAAAAAGGAGGGGTTTTGAGAAAAAAAGCAGCTGTCTCTTGGAAATGGTCCCAGTTTCATATTTATGAGACAAATCTACTAATATAATAGATTTTCTGACTCTTCTTGCTTATTTATTTTTTATATAAGACAAAAAAAGGGGCATTCAGCAGCTCATGAAAAAAAAACCAAAACAACAAACCAGAGGGTTTGTTCAGTTAATTGTTGAAGATACATCTGTTCAAAAGACAAATAACAAATCAAAATACTTCATATACAGTGCTCTGCATAAAATCGTATTATGCAAAGCAATTATACAAGGCAGTGTGCACTCTCAACCCAGAAAGCCAACTGTACCCTGGACTGCATCAGAAGAATTGTGACCAGCAAGTTGAGGGAGGTGATTCTGCCCCTTTACAAAAGAACTGGCTGATGGCTGCATGCAGAGAGTTGTAGTCAATGGTTCAATGTCCACCTAGAAACAGGTAACGAGTGGTGTCCCTCAGGGATCGGTGTTGGGACCAGTCTTGTTCAACATCTTTGTCGGTGACATGGACAGTGGGATTGAATGCGCTCTCAGCAAGTCTGCCGATGACAACAAGCTGTGTGGTTCGCTTGATACACTGGAGGGAAGGAATGTCATAGAAAGAGACCTGGATGTATCATCAGGGGCCTACAGGATGCTAGAGAGCGACTGTTCATCAGGGACTATAGGGATAGGACAAGGGGTGATGGGTTCAAACTTAAACAGGGGAAGTTTAGGTTAGATATAAGGAAGAAGTACTTTACTGTGAGGGTGGTGAGGCACTGGAATGGATTGCCCAAAGAAGTGGTAAATGCTCCATCCCTGGTGGTGTTCAAGGCCAGGTTATACAGAGCCTTGGGCGACATGGTTTAGTGTGAGGTGTCCCTGCCTGTGGCAGGGAGGTTGGAACTAGATGGTCTCACGGTCCTTTCCAGCCTAAACCAGATTCTATACTCTGCTCTTGTGAGACCCCACCTGGAGTACTCCACTTATCTCTGGGGACCCCAGCACGCAAAGGACATGGAGCTGTTGGAGCAGGTCCAGAGGAGGGCCACAAAAATGATCAGAGAGCAGGAACACCTCTCCTATGGAAACAGACGGAGAGAGTTGTGTTTGTTCAGCCTGGATAAGAGAAGGCCCCCGGGAGACCTTAGAGCAACCTTTCAGCACCTAAATGGGGCCAGAAAGAAACCTGAAGAAGGATTTTTTTATAAGAGCAAGTATTGATAGGGCAAGGGGGAATGGACTTAAGTTGAAAGAGGGGATTTTTGTATTAGATATTAGGAAGAAATTATTTACTATGAGGGTGCTGAGGCACTGGCACAGGTTGTCCAGAGAAGTTGTGGAAGCTCCATCGCTGGCAGTGATCAAGACCAGGTTGAATGGGACTTTGAGCAAGCTGGTCTAGAGGGAGGTGTCCCTGCCTGTGGCATGGGGGATCAGAACTAGATTATCTTTAAGGTCCCTTCCAATACAAAACATTCTATGATTCTATGATTATGATTCTATGATTCTGTGACATATGTAGTATTTCCTCTTAGGCATTAATAGAAGCTATCAAAACCCAATAAAGGTGGGAGGAAGACTCCTTGAGCAGGATTTACCAACATGACATGATTTTTAGTTATAAGAAGGTGTGAAACACCATAAAATAGTACCAGTTTTCAGGAGCAATGATTTACTATGTATATCAGCATCTAAGTATAGTTTTTCACTTCAGAAAACAGATTTTGGTTTTTAGAATATTTTGTAAATGGAACAGAACATTTTCATAGTGAAAGAAAAATCCTTTTCATGTTTTATTAACTAAAACTTGCCAAGGAATACTGAGGTGTAGAACTCCATAGAGACAAATTTAGAGGAGGAAGATAATTTTCAGCTTCGATTATGCATTATTCTAAACTTAACAAGGGCTCTGAAATATGATACTTAAGAAAATATAGCCTCAAAACTGCAAAATAGACTTGCAAAACTGCAAGGTGCTGCAAAGGACTAGAAGAACTCTACTAAAGGTAAAAGTTAGGAAATTTTTAGCTTTACTTTAAGACTGGAAAGGTAAAGTACACTCCAGATCCTTTAAGCTCTTATCTCCATTGCTAAGTCTAAAAATATAACCAGTCTTAGAGAATTTGATGAAACTTCAGGGAAGTAAAGTTAAATATATGCCCGAACACTGGCATCATAGGAGTGAAATAGATCACAGCATTTCCTAGAACAAAATTTTATGATTCAAGAAAACTCAAATTTGCCATCTTCTGTGGTATATTGCGTCAGCTTTATTTTTTGCCATGCTTTCAAGAACATACCTGGGAAGTGCAGGCTCAAGAAATTCTGGTATAATCCCTTTATTTACTATGCTGGTATGGTTGTTAAGACACATGTTTAGACATGTATTTTGACAAATTTAGAACTTAGTTTTTGAAGGATTATGTTTTGGCTCCCATTTAAAGTAACAAATTTATTTAGCCTGAATCTCTGATCCTTATATCACATCTAGCTGCTTAGCAAAAGTCTATGTGCTTTTATTGATGCGTCTATGTTACATCTGTTGTAGAATAGTAAGCAGTTTGATCTTTCCTTTCAGAAAGCACAACGCACGCAAAGCTTTTATTATAAAGTACTAATAAAATAAGGAGAACATACCAATAAAACGTGGTGAATAATGGTAATGCAATAAATTACAAAGTAGCTTTTTACTTGCTTGCATGAAGATTCAAGAATAAGAATCTCAGTTAATCTTTAGATATGCACATATGCACAAAAATAATTTTCTGAAATACTAAACCATATGACAAAGAATTAATGGTGCCTTCCAAACAGGAGCTGTCAGGATGAAATATTTTTGTTCTAACATGGCTCTTTTTCAATATCATCTTCATAAAAAAAGTTCTCAGGGTAAATATGTATACAAATCCATATTTGTTACACCTATTCAGTAATTTTGTTCTTCAATCTTTAAGAGGAAAAATACTAACTCCTTTTGTCTTTCCCATGCTGTTGCTCTGGTGGCACTCATATTGCTCTCAGAAAACACAAAGTCATTAAATGTTACTTGAAGTGTCCATAAAAGCTTGAGAATGTCTGTGAAAAGGTCCTTACAGGTATTATTTCTGTAGCACTGCATTTCCTAGAAATAAAAGTCATCAGCCTCAACATGTGTAAAGTACATATAACAACATGTCCGTGCTCACTTCAGTGGGGACAGCAGGCTTTGCAGTAGCTAATGAACTGGCCAACTCTAACCCTGTTTATCTGGAGAAAAAATAAAGAATGGAGAAGAAATAAGATTTTAAAATGTGCTTGTGAATGGGAAGGAGAGTATTGTCATGAGGAAGAGGTACTGAGTCAGCCTTTAATGATATCTGTTTCGTTTCCCTCTATGCAAGCCTGATAAATTGGCATTTCCTCAGCTCCACATCTTTGTTACAGTAACACTTTTCCTCCAGCCATTCTTCTTGTCTATTTTAACCAGATGCCCTTCAGTGCAGAGGCTTTCTTGGCCATTTGAACGTCTTTCAGCTTGATGGGGGGCTGGTACTCCCCCAGGTACTCCAGGGACTGGTCTAATAATCTGTTTACGTCTGACTTGCAATTCAAATTAAGCTTTGTCCACCCCTGCTCTGAAATAGGGAGTGAATTGGAAATGATAGTTTCAAGAAAACTGTAACTGAGAATTACAGTTGACAAAACAAAGACAATAGGCCAGGTCTCTGCCATGGAGGATGTCAGGACTAACTCAATTAAGTATAATTGAATTACACTGGAGCAGAGGAATGGAAAATCTTGGCTGATGCAAAACACACAAAAATGAGTGTTTTGCAGAGGACCCAGGCTGCTTCTGAAATAAAGACTGCTGGTGAGGTGGCTGTAAAGTTGGTTGAAAGAGGATGTTAAATGTGAATGAAGGTCAAGCAGAATCAGCGTATTTGTAGGGAGAACGTTAAACACCAGTGAAGTGGCAAGATGAGGACAATGCAGATTAGCCTGTGGAGACAGAATTAGTTATGTTGCTTTATTTGACTTGAAAGGAGAGAGAGGGGGATAATAACACTGGATTAGTAGGTCATAAAGAAGATGGTTTCTTCACACTACCATTAGAATCCAACACGTCCATGCCAAGAAATGTACAGATACTAGTAGTATGTTTGGTTTATAAACCCACATTATAGATCTCATTCTTGTGGTATCACCTCTTTCGTTTATGGGCTTTTTAATTGAAAACACTTCTTGTACACCTAAGCATATGCTTTCAGCTTCAATATGGCTTTTGAATGGCAAGTATTCACCTGGCTTTGAGTTCACCCATTGTCATAAAAAAGTTATTTTTAAATATATTTCCAAAGCTATCAGTGCTTTCTAAGGAGATGAAAAGCAGCCAGTTCAGAAGCATTGTGTATCTTGCAGTTTGTCCAGCTTGCCTCTTCTCTAAGGGTAGTGCATCAGCCTCACTCAGCAGTAGTACCATTGTTTCTCAAAAAAGAGCCGAAGGAAAGGAGAAGGGGGTCTGCTGAGGGCCCTCATACATGGCTTGCCAATATGCTGGGCAAGCAATGCTGCTGAGAGGTCAAACCTCCCCTGGCAGTTCCCCCACCCCAGGAGGTATTGGGCCTACCCAAGGCACGTATCTGGGGGGAACTGATGATTTTCCAACTGGTCTTACAGGCTTCACCAAGCTGTGAAAGGAAGGCTGCCTTTTCATTTATGAAAGAGTTCTTTCTTTTTGAAAGTCAGCCATCTCCCATATAAAGTCTGTTCATTTGATTTTCCCTTTAGAACTAGAAACAGTCATTAATACAGAGCTGCTGTCTCAAGAGTATCTATACAACCCCCCAATCTCCCACCCCATCCTAAACACACGCAGCGCTCAAACCATGAAGAGTTGTTTTCCTCTGGCTCTCTCAATTAGGGCTGCAAGATGTTTTAATATAAAACAGGAATTTGTTCTATGTCAGCTTTTTTAACACAAATTATGGTGGCTGTCGAAGGTATCAATTAGACTGACAAGCCTACAAGTGCAGGTCTTACTCTCCATGACGCAAGCAGTAACGTATTATTTCTCTTACAGTATTGAGGCAGCTGTCAGAAACTAATCCAGCATTTGGTCTTCATCCTACAAGGTAGAGTATATACCTTATACCTTTAAAACCTAGAGTGTAATGCAAGCAATTAAAAGTATCTGCTGAGCCAGGAGGGGGAACAGAAAGATAGTGAGGACTCAATATTATTCAGCATGAAATGAAGTAAACCCAGGTTGTCTGCTGCCTGAATTTTAACAAGCATATGCTTTTCTTCAACATCAAGAGAGACAGAGGGAAATTTTTGGAGGCCCCCTCTTAAAGGAGAAAACACAAGATGACTGGTATTATTGGTCAGCAGCAGAAACAAAGAAATAGCCTAGGTAGATATTTCATAGTAGAGAAAGAAAGAGGAAAGTTTTGTAGTGGATCATAGCTGAAGTGACAAGTAGTGCTGTGATGATATTTTTTATTAAATAAGCGGTTTATTCTACCAATGAATGCAACCTCTCTGCCCTCCTCAAGACAGTACTGACAAGCCAGGAAAAAGATTGTTGCAGGAGCCTTCTGGTCCTAGCAGGGGAATAAGAAATTTATCTGTGAGGGTGGAGAGGAGAGGTAGCCAATATTTGGAAGGTTATGGAGAGAATAAGGGTAAAACTTTAGCTTTGATGCAACTTTAGAATCAAGAATGGAACTACTGTAAAGAGAAATATAGCTCCAAGATGGAGCAGTTTCTGTACAAGAAAAAATAGACTTGCCAGGGCAAGATTGGGAGCTCTGTTTTGTGCCTCTGGAGGCAGGATATTCATGAAGAGACTCAGACCAACACTGAGATATGATGACATAAGGAGTAATTTAAGCTAACTAAGGTAAGCAGAAGAAATTGCACAAACTAGCTGTATGCCCAGTTTCAAGGCTGCAAGTGAGTTGAAGCGATATAAACAAGAATAGCTCTGCAGCTAGCCAGTTCTGCCCTTAATTTGTCAACTGCAGTCATTGCTCTCCATGGCACCATCACAACCTCCACAGCAAATGACTGCAGTGTTACAGACTGAGGCGTATATGAGGAATAAGCAGCAGGAAAAGGTTAATCCACCATTAATATTTTTGTCATCTATGAGTATGACATGTGCACACAGAGAGGAAAAGATTCTACCCAGAAGTTGTCTTTACACGCTATAAACATTTTATGTCCTATAACATAAAATGAATTTTATATTTTCAGGAAAGTTTTGTTAAATTTTTTACAGATGTTAGTGAAGTTTTATCTTTACTGTCTCTGTGACTTCTGTTTGACTGTGTTCTGTCAGGCCAGCAAACCCAAGCTCAAGCTGAAAGTCAGTTGTGTCCTCTGTAGTAATAAGTACCATCAGTTGAAGTCCAACTCCTACCCCCGAATCACAGTTTAGCTCAGCTCACTTTGCCATTGTTGCATTGGTTTTAAAAATGAGAATTTTTTAAAGAGTTTTTAGGCAGAAAATACATTCCAATAGAGAAGACTTATTCTGTAGGAATTACATGCAAATAGTACCAATTACTTTTGGGACCATAAACAGACTCTTTGCTGTATGTGTGATCAGTGCAAACACAAAGAAAGAAGAAAGTGCAAACCTTACATGAAGGTGTCTGCCATAAAGGACTTAAAATTTCACATTAATTCCATCATCTGAGTAGTCAGTAAAGGAAAAGACCTGCAAAGCAGTTTTTCTTCTGTATATTCTCTACTTAGTGAAGGAGACCGCCTTCAAACAGGTGTACATTTCTGCAGAGGAGATACCGACTAGTATGTGTGCAAGACACCTCATGATAGGAACCAGACCACTGACTTGAGTAAGAAGGGGTCACAAATGATGCATCAAAGATGGTACTGCGCTCACCACCTGATATACAAAACCAGATCGAATATAATAACATGCTCTGATAAAATGCCACCAGAGAAGTGACGCTTAAAGGAGTTTCAATAACAGGGTGAAGTATAACTATCATTTTGGCAGTTTTGTCTAAGACATTACTAGGACAGCATGTATGTTTGTTGCCTCACTCTATGCATGGCATTTTCAGGGACTGCCTATTATTTGTCATGGCATGAGAAGATGTAATCCTTTCAAGTAAATGGAAGATTATTTTCTTCCAGCATGCTGACAAGCATAACATGTCTTCCATGAGCTCTGGATTCTTTCTGTGAAGCTATTTATTTACTAAGGATAAGGCTGGACATAGCAAGACTAACTGCGAAACTGCTGCTATAATGCGTGCAAAGCTGAAAAGTTACTCTGTCCCTTTTGGGTCTTTTCTGCAGCATATAGGAGAAGGTTGATTTTTCCAAGAGATTTTATCCTAATTTTTTCCTTGGAGCTCTTTTTCCCAGAGCACTTATTTCCTCTGGCTGTATGATAGTAATCATTCTGCATGGATACATCTGTGACCCAATAAGAAAGGTGAGTGCAAAATGGACAACAATAATTCTATTTAAGAATCAGTGGCAAGGCATAAAATGAAAGTAACAAAACTGGCCAGAAGGCACTGACATTAGAAGAGACTCTTAACATTCCTCCCTCCCCTCCTCATCTCACTTATGTTTGAAAGTCTTAGAAATTGTCCTTCAGGGTAAGTTTAATGTGCAGCAAATAAAGACTTATCCACATGACCCTCATTAGCATTTATGGGGAGTTGTTTTGCCTCTCTCTCTGGGAACCTTGCTACTGGAATCTGCAAAGCGTAGCAGTGGAGTACAGTTCATGAGTTATGAGCACAAGTTACAAGTGCAAGGATGGCAGAAGCTTCCTGTTGTCTTTCACAGGAGAGAATACTGACAGACGAGCATGTTGGAGAAAGCTTGGAGTCATTGCCAAAGGAGCCACCATTAAGGCATTGCAGCTCTATTTATTTATTTATTTATTTATGGGCAGATTTCAAAGCACTCGCCTTTGAAAAGACAATGCAGATTTCCTGTCAAAGATGCAACTACAACTCCTATAAACCATATTTGAGGTAACTACAAAAAATAAACTGCTAACTGAATAGTAGTGAACAGAGTACAGCACACAGAGATCTGCTGGGTAAGGACTGGGGAGTAATTCTTGCCCTGAGTTCCACTCCATTCCAATATAGTGCTGCTGCCTTCTAGGCAGTCCACCTGAAAGACAAAAGCAGGGATTAAAAAATGCAAGGGCAGTTCAGGGAAAACTCTGTGAAGAGAAAGCAAAAGGAGCCAGCAGAAACAGCATCTTCTGATGGGGAGGTAGACATGTTTGGCTTCTGAGATGTGTCAAGAAGAAGTTATCTGACTGTGTCCCAATTGCCCTTCTTCCTGGCAGGTGCTGCGCAGATGCCATGCAGATGCCGATTGCATTGCTGTTGCCATTGCCACCAAAGTGAGCCTGAGAGAGACTGCAGCATGGCCCTGATGCCCCTGAAGAAAGGCTATAACTGTGTGCCTGCACAGCACAGCAGGGTCCTCACTCAGCATCCCTATGCTTCACATCTTTTAACTAGATTGCTTTATTCTTAAGGATTTTTTTTTATAAGCTGAGTACAGGATTAGGAATACAAGTGGAATTGAGATTTATAAGGTTTGATCTAGAGAAACGGACCAAATTCTGCATTCTGCTGTAGTAACAGCATCTCACTATGCAATGGATGAGAACAGAAGATCAAAAGCCTATTTTGAGACTCTGGAATTCACTTTACAGATGCTGCTCTTAACATACTGCTTTTAATTATTAATATTTTTTTTTTTAATTTCATACTCATACAACCTTGCTTCTAGAGTCTGCAAGTCATGATTCCAGCTGGACAGAACACATGACGCTATATCCAGGAAAAGAAACCCCGTTTAACTTGCATTTTAAAAAGTAGATCCTGTACAACAGACTTCTTCCAGCCCAGTTTTTTTTGTTAAACCCAGTTAACACACACACTCACCTGGAGAGAATTTAATAGGTGTAGAAGATACAGATGTTGTGCCTTGATTCACAAGCAGCAATCAGGGTAAAACTTCCCAGACTGGTTCCATGAACTATATAGTTCCAAGTATTCTGGGAGTCTCCATGGTTATCCAAAACTAGATGTCCATAAATTTTTATGCATGAAAACAAGCGACACTTTTTGTTTTTCATTTGAGATTATTTGCTGTGCTTGCATATGTAGCTCTCAGTGGATGCAAACTAATTTTAAATTTAATAGCATTGTTAGGATTTTTGTTTTTAAGCTTGTCCCTTACAGCCAACAAACAGTCATCTGTTTTTGCAGACATTTTAGAGTCCCATGTGCTTGTGACTCCTTGAAACTTCATCTTTTTTCCCCTAGGTATTTAAATATTCATGTATTTAATCTTGAATCATTCCACTTAATACACTAAATAAAAAAATATTGCAAAGTCACCTTCACATTAAGTGCAAATAAAAAGGGTCTGGAAGGTGCCTCCCTAGTTGCCCCTTAAGACTTGGGCAGTTGAGTGGGATGTGAAACTCTTGGATGCCATAGTTTGCTATTCTGCCTGAACAAAGAGTATTGGCAGTTTGATATGTGACACTACAGGAGATAATAATTAGTTGCAATGTGGCAGAGAAGGAGGAAAACTGAGGACTCTGCAAGCAGCTATGAGATGGGAGCAGATCCCACCACTTGGGCTGTCAGGCGACCTGGCCTGAAGCAGTAGCAGCTCCTGTCAGGCAAAGGAGGTTGTTGTCTGGCTCACTGGCAGGGCTGCCCTGAGCTAATGGAACAGCCTTCAAAGCCAGTACTGGCATTTTTACCAGTTGCTGCTGGGTATATAACTGGTTGGAAAATTTCTGACAGAATAATGTTTCCATTAAAGAGACAGTTCTATTAAAATTGACACATTTCACAGAAAGATGACAGCATTGATTCATTTGGACTCTTCGAATTTGAAAAATGAGCCTTCTCATTTCAATTCTATGCTATGAAAACAGCTCACCTCAACTTTTACCACTTTGATTTACTGTACATTTAATTACTAAATGAGCTGTTATATAGACATAATGCAGATAGATAGTGTTCTGACACTAAAGTGACCTATTGATTTAACTTTGTGAAAAAGGCATCACAATATCAAAAGAAAACATCTTGATAGCAGATTCACACTGCAGTTTCCACAGTGTCTATTCATAGAAGTGTGAAAGATGGGGCCTTGCAAGGCAAAACAGAAAAATCATTTTGCCAGTGTAATGTGGCTAGTCAGGTTTCTGAACACCTCTGCATGGGAACCATTGACCAGAGATGTCATGTTCTGTGGGGCAAATATTTGGAGGAGGGTTTTGACTACCATGGGCATGAATATTGCCCAAAGCTAAGTTAAGGAGCGAGCATGACTATTTCTTTTTTTCCTGTCCACTTGCCTACTGTTCTGAAAAGTCACGGAGATGCAGGACTGACCACAGCTGCTCATCAGCCAACCCTCATGTCCTTCTTCTCTCCACTAACTTTCAAAGTGGGATGCAGCCTTTCAGTTAACGGCTGGCCAAACACAGCTGTTAGAAATGTGATGTCGCAGCAAGGCTGCAAGACCCAGCGATGTGGGTGCAATTGAACAATAATGAATGAGGTGTAGGGCATTTCCTAGGGAACAGATAACCAGCTGGGAGGAGTTAATGGCCCACATTGTGCTTTGGCTCATTAACTGCCAGCAGATATTAATCCGCAGAGAACATTCCTGATGGGGGTTGGTGCTGCTGTTTGAAATAAGATGAGGCTGTATTGTTTTCTTTATGCCTACCTCTTCGTTCCCGCCTGTGTTATGAGTTTGATGGTGATCTCTTTCTCTTCGTCAGAGAGAGTCGCAGGGTTCTAAATCTCCTCTGTATGTCCTGGTAAAGGTCTTGAAGTGCAGGTGGTAATGGGCTGTTCTGGCACAGCAGCGCCTAGTTGTGCTAACTCCTGGCCCATGGGTAACCCCAGATTCCCTTATTGTATCTTAGTTCTACACTGACATGGGATTTTTCTCCTTTCCCATAGGCAATGCAATGCAAGTATGAGAAAGGGAATTGGAGAAAGAGTAACTTACGACATCTTCTAACTTATTCAGGGAAACTTCAAGAAGTCCTGTAATTTTTAAGCTAAAATTAGTTATTCTTTAAAGAGAGCTGTTCCACAAACTGTTTCTGACAAGAAAAAGATGTAAAGCAATTAAGCAGCTATTTTTAGAAGACATAAAAATATAACAAGTTATTGATGGATGTCACAGAAGCTCAATAACATTATCAACTAAATCACATCCTCAGTCTTTTACAGCTGCCAAACAGTAACGAAAGATAGCCTCTTATTTTATTTAGTTCAATAAAAGAGATTGCATACAGTTTTATGTCACTTTTTTTGCACATTTTGATGTTATTTTATTTTCTACACAGAAGGGAAATACTTACTGAAAACATCACACTAAAAAAGTCAAAACTCCTCTTTCCAGCCTCTCTCCTAAACATACCAGGGACAGCTCTGGGAATAAGCATCAATGTAAGAAGCTCCTACTGGTCTGACCACTGCGAATTACTTGAAATTTCACATTTCTTGTGGAATTCCATTGACCATGATAAAATTACAGCAAAGGTGAATTTGGTCCTGGCTACAAGGAGCAAGGACAGAATTACTGTGGATACCGTGGTACTTGTAACATTTGGCTTACTAGTGGGTTTGGAATTGTTCTCTTTGTGCTGGGAACATGAGGGAGAATCACTAATGGCAGAAGGAATTAAGACGACAGTGGCTAAGGGCAGCTATCCAGTGAGATGCAGCCATTATCTAAATGCCCAGAGCACTTGCCGTGAACTCATTTTAAAGACTGTGCTGTTTTATAGCTAATGCTTGAGAGAAATGCTCATTTGAATTACTTTGCAGCAACAGTGCTTTTTATATTAAAGGTCATATAAACTTAGTCTCCTGTTGTAGAAAAAATCTACTCAAAACAGGGTTGTCTCTGAAAGACAAGAGGTTTGAGGGGGAGTTTTTGTTATTCAGTTTCCTTGTACGGGCAGCCTTGGCAAGAACTGAAAAATTAGATAGGGTTGGCCTTATTCAACAAGAGCAAGGCGCTTGTTGGAAGACTGAGTGGAGTCCAGGCACTTGGGTTGCATTGAACTGGAGAAGTATAAGCACACAGGAAAAGAGCCAGCCAACCTAACATTGTCTACCTGATTTCACAAGGGAAGCTGCAGATGCTCAAGGAATGTTTATGGGTAGTTTTAACTCTCAGTAAGCCAGACAATTACTAGGACTGAAACTGTGAGCCGCTGCTGATACAGTGGGTTTTGTTCACTTTTATCTATATGACTACATTATATATTTTCCAAGTAAAGTTTTTTGCCATTTGTCCTGGGTTCAGCAGTAGCAGTCGTTTTTTCTCCTTCTTAGTGGCTGGTGCAGCACTGTGTTTCTAACTTTCAGCCTGAG
>WYDI02008562.1:0-59106 GCA_009867235.2 Psittacus erithacus | reverse complement strand
CTCAGGCTGAAAGTTAGAAACACAGCGCTGCACCAGCTACTAAGAAGGAGAAAAAATGACTGCTACTGCTGAACCCAGGACAACTATCTTGATTCAGCCCTGCTTGCAGTACCCAGGCTTTCACTACCTGCCAGCAAACCCCAGTTTTGCCTCTTTCTGCATGCTCCCTCAGGCCAAGAGCTACATCAGGGTTTTCCATTAGCTGCATTTCCACAGCAGTCGCTGTACCTGAGGCAGGGTGCTTGAACTGCTGGCATTTACCCTTTTTGCACTTGCAGGAATGGGTTTCATGTCAACATCACACCATGACACCTTGGGCAGCATGGCATACAGGAATTCAATCAAACAAGATGTTACAGAGGCTCACATTGTTGGTCTATGAGGGCTCTGCAGACATGGACTGATGTTCAGCCTGACAGCCTCCTATGCACAGACATTCCCCAATGCTTTCTGGGACCCACAGCCACTCCTTCAGTGACACTGCACACACACACCTTAATCATTCATGAAAGGCAGTTTGAAAAGAGTTGTTGCTCTTTTAGCACTATATCCTTCCAGACAGGCACTACTCTACCAGCTGTACCTCGGCTCGCTGAGAGCCAGGGCTTTCCTCCAGGACCTGTTTTTCCCTCCCAGATGATGGTGGTGGATGCATGCTGTCTGTCTGTTGAACAAGCCAGCAAAGTGGGCTCCAGCAAGAAGCTCATCTCCTCAGGAGCCCACCAGCTGCATGCTTGCTGTTGTGAGGTAGATAGGCATACAGGCTGGGGGTTTGGTGCTGTTAGATACAGCTGTATGACTGTACACAGCAGCACACCTCCTGCCATGTACCCTGAGGTGCCAGGTGGGGCCTTCATTAGTTTACAAGAGATTAGTGTTGCAAAACATGTCAGCATCAGTGCTCTCCACAGCAGTTTCGTGGCTTCTTTCTTGCTTTGATGTGTCTCGAAGCCTAACATGAAAAAAATCAAAGAGCAAATTGCCATACACTGCAAGAGCAGGAGGGCTTTTGAGTTGTCTAGTCTGCTCATCTGAATAGCATAGACTGCTGTGTTTCCTCCAGATACTGTTTCAAGTCTGGAGCCTAGGCCCATACTGCCAAGCGCAGGGTGCCTGATGCCTAGAACAGTGTGTTCCCGCTGTTTGCTCTGCCCTATGACCAGGGAACAGCCAGATGAGCCGCTCCTAGTGGGAAGGCCGCACTCTCCGGCTGCTATTGCCAAACAAGTCATCCCTCTGTACCTGAATTCCCATCTCTTGTGATCAGTGTCGACCTGACCTTGTGAAACAGCCTGATATTCTCAGGCAGTGGATGAGCTTCTCTGAGACCCATGGCAGCACCAGCCATTCCTGAGCCATATATCTGTCATCTTGGAGC
This sequence comes from Psittacus erithacus, assembly GCA_009867235.2. Taxonomy (NCBI): domain Eukaryota; kingdom Metazoa; phylum Chordata; class Aves; order Psittaciformes; family Psittacidae; genus Psittacus; species Psittacus erithacus. The sequence goes on along the minus strand of WYDI02008562.1, from coordinate 57,728 downwards.
AAGTCTTTGTATATGTGGCAAATGGTCATGATGCTGTAATTTCCTTTCTGGTTCCTTGTTGTTATTGTTGTACATGTCCTGTTTTTCATAATTGTGGGACAGCTGGGTCAGTGGGACCCCCAGTGATCAACACTAGAGCAGAATATAGAAGGTCTGACAAAAGAAATCCAGTAATGAGATTTGTGCATTCAAGGTTTAATTGTTCAGCATTCTTTGTCTAATGCTCGTATTATTTTCTTCTGCTATACAACAGTTATCTTCATAGAAAAGATTAGGTTTCCATCAGACAAAAATGACTTAATCTATAATTAACTGCTAAAATATATATAGGATCTCCATGTCCACATGTACACAGACCCAACAAAAGACTCAACAAAAAGGACATGAAGTGCACTGTGTTTTCCATTACATGTGCCACTGAAAATACTACAGGAAAATGTATTCCCATGGTACTATGACTTAAATGAAAGCTAATGGCATAGAAAAGAAAAATTAAAAAAAACCCACTCTCTGAGCAATGCTAAACCGCAAAATGTAAGGGATTGATAACTGCCAAAAAGCAAAAAAATCCTGAAAGTTAGAATTGAAAGAAAAATTTAGACAAAAACTTTACATTGTTGATATATTTTTTAGCATTAAAATCTGAAAAAAAAAAAAAAAGTACTATAAAAAAAAAGAGCATTTGTGTAGCAAATCCAACTACAGCCCCTGTTGTTAACGTAATTGCAGAGTAATTGTATACAAAATAAAATAGACAGGACACCCCTATACCCCATAAGCTCCAATATCCAAACCATCTGCCTGCTTATAATTACAATGCTTGGAGGAAAAAAATATTGCAGAAGGAAAGAGGAAAAAATTATTTTTTTTCTGGGTATTTTTCTCCCCTGTGTGTGCCTTATTTGAATGATGGTGTATTGTGGTTCATAGCAGAGGATTTTGTGCCTGGAATAATGAATTTTCTCATAGCATAAAATACCTATGCTCACCTTCAGCATCCATGGAGAAAAAGATGTTAAACACTGTAGTGACACACTGCAGCAGGAAAGACATTCGTATTATTAATTTCAGTTGATGCCAAAGGCCCTGCTGGCATCATCTGTGACACTGCTGTAGAGCTACTGAGGTTTTTGTTGTCAGTGTTGATAACTTTTACTGAATTCAAAAGTAAATACTACGAATAAATTCCAGATTAAAATATGCCAGGAAATTATCTGTCCTTTAGAAAAAGAAAGCTGATATTTAAGTCTTAGACAAGCTGTTTTCTTCCTAAGATCTTTGCATACAGTACACAAACAGCTTACCACAGGCTAAGCTGAGTGTGAGCAAACAGGATGATGTTGACTGCTCTTGGTAGCCACCCATGGAGATGCTCTGCTCCAGGGCAGATGTACACTAGTGTCTCCCTCCCCACTCATGGAAAAAGTTGCTCCGCATACACCATGGGCAAGAGCATACTTCTAGTCTGTAATCAAGAAACAGCTGACGTGGTCTATCTGCATGCCCAAAATTACTTCACAAGAACTTTGCACTGGAACCATATTCCAGGCAGAGATTTACCCTGGCGCCAAAAGGGATTTAATTTTTCCCTTTTTTTCCCTGTCTGCTGCCCCTTCCTCCTGCCCTATCCCTCATCGGTGTACTGATGTTTCCAGTATAAGACTTCATCTTCTTTCTAATTCCCCAGCTTCAGACATGCGTGGGAAGTGAGGACAGTACTGGTGACATACAAGGCCCATGCAGTTGCTGGGGAGGAAGAGATGGAAAATGAAGGTACTGACACTTCTTTCTGATTGAAGGTGTGTGCTACCAGACCTTCCCCTCACATGAACCATAATGAAATGACACCCCTCAAAACAAGGTGTGCTTGCATCAACCTATGTGCCTTCACAATCTATCCACAGTTATGTTAATCGCAGTGTGTCAATAGGTATCCAATAATACAGAGTATAGATTTTAAAAAGGAGAGATTAAGATAAATCACTTAGAGCAGTCACATCCTTCCCTCACGTTGCAGGGCTGTTCCTTACAATTTGGCGTTGAAAAGCACCAAATTATGGGCTTTGCACACATTCTTAGCATATTGTTCTACTTTCACAGGCAGGAAATATTTTTCTAGTCTTCATCTAAATTTGCTCGAGCTGCTGTTCCCACTCCTATATAACAAATCTTCGGAAACAAGTACTCTGCAAAAACCGCTTTACAGATTTCCCCCTCCAACCTGCAGGCCTGGATTGTGTGAAAGATCCTGCCTTAGAAGTGTGCCAGAACTGCAGGGACATGACTGTTGTGATCAGTTCTGAGACTGGCTGCTCACGCAGATGTAAATGGGCCCAGCAGTTTGATAGTAGTCTGACTTGGGTATAGCCGGTAGGATGTTACAAGAACATGAAGCTGAACACAGGCAGAAAGCCTAGCCAAGTACATCGGTAAATGGGAAGACTCGCAGCTACGGTGGTTAAGAGTTGCTGTTATCCGCAGTCACTCCGCTTGTTTCATGCTAACTTAAATTGGTCAAAGGCAACACAGATATGGTCAAAGCTAGAGATGCACTGAAGGAACGCCCATGGGAAGGAGGGGATCCTGTTCCAAATCTGACAGTGATACTTTCCTAGAGCAAAAAAGGATAGGACTGAGAAAAATGAAGAAAAACTTTCTTTACAACTTTAGCCTTTTAGAAAGCAGTATTTGTCTGTTCTTTATGCACCTTGTTTTGATGTCTATTTGATTTTTTAAAACGCTTTCAAATATGAAAGTAGACTTTTGTAGGGTCTTTATTAAGGATTCCCTGCCTAGTCTCACATTTGGTGGTTGTTAACCTTGAGAGAATGACCTTCAAAGTTTCATTAATGGCTGTTCTTCAACTAGAATGAAAATGCAGGTAAAATTTCGCTTAGTATTGAACTCTGCCAGTCTCTCTCCATGTTGAACATACAAAGAAAGGATAGACCATGCCTTTATTATTCTCCATAAGGAACTGGAATAACTGCAAAATGTTTATTTTTTTTTTTTTTTTTTTCTTTTTACCTTTTCTTTCCTCAAACTTACAATTATTCATCTCTTCCAAAGAGGAACCTGTTGCAGAGATGTTGCAAAAAAGCACTTTTGGTTACAAAACAAACTGTGGGCATAGAGGAATGAGATATTTTTCTGCACCGCTCTAGAGAGCTCATAGATCCTTTCTGTTTTTCTGTGGCTTTCTCAAAGAATGCTGTTGTAGTTCTGTTCTGTCCTAGGCTGAGCTGCTCCAAGCAAGACCAACTGCCAGAGCCGCTCAGGATACTGCATCTTTGGAGAGGACATGCTGTCTTCAGTTTTAGTGACAGAGCAGCTGAGAGCTCTCCAGAGTTGGCCGTGGGAGCCCTGGCCCAAATTCCTAGGACAGCAATAATCTTAGAGCCCTATGATTATAGACAGAAGTAGGTTTTTCTAAACTCCAAAGCTGTTTTGCTCAGACTCCTTTCTCCCCCCATAAAAATCTGAACTTCCTTCCCACAGCTGTAGCTCTTCAGACAAGGTAATACTGGCCAGAACTGTTTCACTACCAAACCCCAAAGGTGGAAGTCACGCATGCTCTATAACACCAAATCAGAATGCAATTTACAGACACAGCTTCTTCATCATGCCACTTGGCAGTCAGTTCTTCATTTTGACATGCCTCTTACAGGCATGGATGTAAAAGATTACACCATGACCACATGTCACTGCAGCCCGTAACAACACATGTTCAGATAACAGCCATGGTTTCTTGCAGCAGTAAAAAGTCAGAGGTTTGATGGAGAAGACAAAATCACCCAGCCTTTTCCATTCAACTTTGATGTTGTAGTAAAACGCAATTTGGCCCATATTTCTGAAGTGTGTTGAATGAAACCTAACAGCTCTACAGCCACAGTACTTTGGATCTCTGTAACACTAAAATAAAGTGTATATCCGTCACAACATCCCAAAAGTTTGAGGGTTTGCACAAAGGGAACCTGGATACTCCAATACTCTTAAGATTTCGTATCACCAAAACCTGAGAAAAACAAAACTTCATCAACCTGCCCCTTGTCTTTTTCCAATAAAAATAAAAGTGTGTATCAGTGCTGAATGCCAGAAGATTGTGCAGTCTGAATATCTGAAAGGAAAGCCGTTTGTACAGACCTGAACTTTGAAGCTTTTTGGAAGTGGTAATTCAGCAGGGTAGTCAATAAGACTTGTAAGCCCATTTACTGCATCCTTTAAATCAATTTCTCTCTGACTTCTTGCACAACATTTCAAACCTGCTGAAGCCCCAAGACGTTTTTCTCCTGTGGTGCCTTTAAAATTAACCACTTAATAATCAGAAAACGTCGAGTATTTTCTTTCAGAACCATGACTTGTGACTGGTATTTTAAGCATTATTAAAGCTAAAGAGCTGAATGCTGGAAATAAAGCAGCAAAGTAGATCTTTCACAAGTTCCTTCCTTTCTCTCCACACTGTTGTTCCTGGCTTACTTTCAAACAAATGACTGATTCAATTTCTTGTTACTGTTCTTTCTTCTATTGTCAGGTCTTAATTGCAAGCCAGCAATGCATTGGCTATGTGGACACAATTAAAAATGCAATCAATATTAATATAAGCACGTGCAACTTTTTACTGCAATTTACTTACCTGTGTTTGTCTTTACATGGCTTGGCAAAACATCATACCATCATCTAGTTTTTCTTGCTTAAATATAAACCTGCTCTTATTCCCCAGTGCCCTTCAGTAACTTTCCTAACGTTTTGCCTTGCATCAAGTAGGAACATTTTTAAAACAGCAAGAAAATTTGCTACAACAAATATAAGCTTTAGCCCCTCTCCTCTAGATCATAACATGGGAAGTAAAGTTCCAAGAAGGTGCTGGTCATGAGATACTTTCATCTCAGTTGCTCTGGGGTTTTAACTCATGTGATTTCTTTGATGGGCACCTTATGGGAAGAAAGAGTTATCGCTCTTCTCCATTCGAATATGTGGTACAGCATGGAATCAAACCATCAAATGTATGCAAAATTGTAACATCCCCAGGTTGATATAAACCACCTGAAGAACTGATTCAGATTACAACCTTTTAATTCAAGGCTAATCTACACACAAAGGTCTCAACACATACTTAATATGAAGGGGGAGGGGAGGTAGGCTAGAGTTTGAGTACCCACAGCACATCAGCCGTGGCTGGGGTCACTTAATGCTGCAAGCCCAGACAGGTGCCGTGCCACAGTACCTAACACCACAGCTGGTTCTCCAGCCACAGTCAGCTCCAGAGGAGCCAATGTGAAAAACAAAAATGACTCAGCAGGCAACTCACAGTCAAGTTGTTGCCTCTGGGTGAAGCTTGCGTAGTCTGGCAGCTACTTCGCCCCTGTGAATGATGCCTACTATCCACTGCAGGTTGCTGGATTTGGATTACTTTTAGTAGCACACAGTAAATCCATGTTACATTGACCCACAGGTTTTCTGGACAGTTGCTGCTGCTCTTCACAAAGCTGGGTCAGCTTCTCCCATTGAACAATGCATCTAATTCGGTCCGTCATATTACACCTACCAACAGATTTCAGTTTTTTCATTATTTAGAATTATTCACTGAATAATGTGTAGGAACATCTTGCAGACCGCGTACATACTTGTTAATGCTGTGCCACAACTATTGCTTGCTTACTAGCTGGACTGTGTGATTGGTCACCAAAGCTGAACAGTATTTTTTCTCCCCAGACCAAGAATCATTTTAAATTGCATGTTTTAAAGATGAGAACAATCAGTCATGTGCACTTTTTCACCATTATCTGTAAAATTTCCAATTCCTTTGCATATTCCTGAGAGAATGGATTTTGTGTGGTCATGTGTGCAGTAAAAAAAAGTTAAACAAAACTGCAGGTATGAATGAATAAAATCAGTTCTTAGCCTGGTGGGCAGAATACTTACTTAGGAAATGTGAGACCTGTGTTCAGCTTTCTTCTCAGCCTGCAGGCACGAAGTCAAGGTTCCTGCAGCTCCTGTGGGTTCATTCTTCCCCAGCTGAGTGCTCTATAAAGACACCCCTCTCCCTTTCACTAGTAATACATGATGAGTTTCATGAAATGGGGGACTAGGGAGTTGCAGAGTGAAAACCTCAGGAAAATCTAATTTTGTAACTTTGTAACCTGGATGGTGGGAGAAGATAGCCCAGACCCAAGTCCCTTTCCTGAGGAAACCCTCTGAGCCACAGCAAGGACCATGGCAGAGGTAGCACTGGCACCATGAAAAACACCATCCAAGCAGCAGCGCCTGCACATCCAGCACCAAGGTGGTCGCTACACTCTGGGTCCTGAGGGGATGGACATCACCCACATCTGAGTAAAGTGCGAGGGAGGAGCAGGAATGAAAAAGAACATCTGGCTTCATGTCTCCTGTTGGCTGGCTCTGAGTTGCTGCCTAGCCAGTTTAGGGAGTTCAGGAGTGACCCTCTGGAGCGGGGTTACCCTTCCCATTAATTGCATAGATCCTGTTATGACCTCTGAAGCACCCTGCTTGTGTTGGACACTTGGATTTTTAGACAGTCCAAGGTACACCCTGGAAGTCCTGTGTAGATGCACTGAATCTGGGCCCTTCTTCCTATTTGCAGTTATTTCTTTTCCACTAACCCTGGAAATTATTCTCACCAGCCCAGTGGGGGTGGAGTACATTACAGGGCCTCTGGCAGACATGTCGCTTCCTTCCAGCTCTCTGTTTGCCATGGCCCCGAGTGCATTGAAAGCACAGGTACAGGGCAGGAGATAGAGGAGGGCATCTAAGTCCAGGCTCAAGGAAAAGCATGATATGGTCCTTCATGTTTTAATGAAAGAGTAAGGCTAGCTTTTTAAAGATACCTATTCAAAAGGTGAGCTGCCATATAAATGAAAATGCCAGAGGTGAAGACCAGGCAGAAGCTGTGAAGGAAAGAAGTTTTGCAGGGCAGAAGGAATAAAAAGAATATTTGATGGGTACAGTTTTAATATAAAAGCAACAAACTAGTGAAATGAGTCAAAAAACAAGCTCTGTGCAAAACCCTGCATTTCCAATAAATGCTATTGATTTTGTAGGTGCCAGGGGTTTAACCTCAAAAAGTTATGGTGGTTTGTGCACTACGTCCTGCACTTTGTTACTCAAAGCATCCAACTGTAAGAGACAGTAACAAAGAAAAAGAGCACTTGCATTTTTCACCTAGTGCTGGGCTCATTTGAACTCTAAGGTTCAAATGGTGCAAGATTTTTGTGTCTTGAATAGCTGAACTCATACACATTTGCCATTGCCTGCCTTCACCTGCAGTGTTCATTGAATAAGAAATACTGAACATGAGGACAACACTGTGCAATAGAAGATGCTGTCAGAGGAGTGGATCTACACAGTGAGCAGCCCTTGCAGCAAATCTGCATCCCCAGAGATGTCTCTGTGTATCTCCCTCTGTCATTTGATGGGTTTTTTTCACAATCACGTCTGCTTTGTGGCGGTTAGTTCTTCTTTCTGCGTCTCTGTCTTACTCCATCCTTTTTTCCTGCTTCCTCTTGATTTACATCCTTCCTTCCGCACTTCCTGTTTCTTTTTTATTGTCCTTTAAAAGAAATGGAAGACTCCTGAAAGGAAAGGCTCAATTTGTCTCATTTCCTCCTCAAAGATGATAGGATGGGTCACTCTTAGACCATGTTACTCTCCCAGGACTCAATCCTCCTTTATCTCCCAAGAATCTGGAGACAAACTGGGTTTCCTCAGTTAATGAGGAATGACTCAGTTAATGACTGAACAGCACCATTCAGGTGCTATGAGGGTTAACAGATATTGGTACAAACCCTAAAAGCGCTGTGTGACATAAGTGTGGTGATAACTGATCCCTTTCTCCATAGATGCCACTGAGTGAGGAGTCAGGGGAGGCAGCAGCTGCCCCAGGGACACGAGCATGGCTGAGGACCTAGCCTAGGCAAGTGTCCCAGTACAGCCAAGGCAAAAGAAGCATCCCCAAACACTCCTCATCCTACCATGGGGACAGGAGAAGAAATCCCTTCCTCAGGGGCTGGGATCACTGGGACAATCACAACTTCTGCTGGGATGTTGCAATCCCCAGTGATGTTACAATGCATTTCAAGCTCTTTTTGACAACACACAGCCCAGATTCCCTTTAGGTAGAGGAATGCCACCCAGCAATCTCTCACCCTCCTCAACTGCATTAGCTTGAGCACATTCCTCCTGCTTTGCTGACAGTGAAATGTCTTGTGCGTCAGCTCGAAGACACAAGTGTTTATCAAGGCAATTAGGCGGCCTAGATTCTCTCCTGCTCAGTCAGGGACGTTAAGTGCCAAGAAGCCGATTGAGCAGCACAGTTTCCTGCCATGTCTACTTTGCTTCACATCACCTAGGAAAGTTCTTGAACACAACTCCTGTAAACAGAGGTGAAGATGGTTTTAAATTGCCTCCTGTGCTTGATGGCACAACAGAAGTGCACATTAATGTTCTCAGGTTCAGGCCCCTCAAGGCTTACATTTGAAGACAGCTACTTGTATGTGCCTATTTTTCATCTGTAGCACAAAACCCACCAACTATTGAGAAGCACAGCCAACAGAAATATGCACTGAAATGAACAAAACCTGGAAAGAAAAGCAGCAGGCTCCCGCCTAATAACTGAACACAACACTGTTGAATGGCAGACTTGGTTGGGACAAGCTACCACTGGTCATTTGCTCAGATTTACTGGGGCTGGGAGCATTGCTGAGGTAATGTTCATCACCTCCAGGGAAAAGCATCACACGCATGGCTCCCCTGTGCTCAGCTGGACAAAGAGGAAGTCGCTGTGGTGGACCTTAAGGACAGTGGTGTAAAAAAGTGTTCCAGTACTGTCCATACCAGGCCAGTGACCAAGGCTACCTCCTCACACTTTGTGACCCTACCAGATGAAGCTTGGTGCTTGAGAACATCACCAGTTTGTAGCTGACTAAAGCGTCCTCCCTTTCTGAGCATCGGCAAAGTCAAATGCAACATCAAGTTCACTTTCCAGCCCTGGACTCAAAGCAGGCCTTTCCCACAAGCTTTGTGAATAGTGGGTGAATTCAGTTTGTTGGTGACACTGAGAACACATACTTTGTTATGAGTGAACTTAAAGTAGGTTACCTGCTTTTTGGAAAGGAAGAACTCACAGTGTATTAAAATGACCTCCCAAACAACATGTTTCATTTTATTCTTTGGATGGGGGGAGGAAAGCTGTGTATTTTTCACAAAATTAGAAAGAAAAAAAAGGCAGAGGGTGAGTTGTGAAAGCTTAGGGTGGCTGTCTTAACATGAAGCGAACAAAGTTGCCTTACAAATAATTTTACTTCCTGATTTTAATGCAGTTCCTATTTCAACATGAGAAGAAAATTATTCTTTCTATGATTCATTCTCATATGCAATTCAAAAAGTTTAGAAATGTGCCTGAATTAGGAAAGTTTCCTGTGTTGCTACATAGCTTTATAGCTCAGGTATGATGCTCAGTAAAAAAAGCACAGCTCCCGCAAAAACTTCTGACCATGGGCAAGGAGAGAAATCCCAGGGTGCAAGGTGGCCTCACACAGCATGGTTTGCAACCTTGTGATAATATAATAGCGAGTGCAGTGCTGGATGGGGGTGAGGAGGTGGAAAGTGAAGGAGAGAGAATGGGGAAGTGTGAAGAAACACAGGATGTGCAAGAGGCTGCAGCAGCAAAGTGAATCACTGCGATTTTCTGGTAACCATGGGGTTACAAGAGGGTCCAAGGGGCAACACCCACATGCAAACTTCAAACTCCTGAAACCTTTAAGCAGGAGAAAGGTGGTGAGACTCAGATCACACATTTGAGGTTGAGTTTTTATGCCTAAGCAGCATGGCCATTTGAAGAATTCATGCACTTTTTTCCTGCCTTGCTGTCTCAAGCACCCCTTTTTCTCCCCCTTTAAAGGGAGATGCTCAACCATATGGGTTTTGATATCTAATAAAAAGATAGGCTAAAAAGTAATAAATCTAAGCCTGTTATAGCAAATGATTAGCAATAATGAACACACTACATTATTGCAATCCTTATAATGGCATACACACAAGCAAGAAATGCGTTCATGATGCTTGCCTCACCCCTGGGTGTGAGCTAAAAGCAGCAGGGGGTTTCACAGGCTTAGCCAAAACAACCAAGATGCCTGAGACAGGCCTGAGGCTGGCTGATGAATGTGTGCCATGGCTGTCTAGACCATAAATGACACTGTACGCTCAAGAATTGAATCACTGGGGTGTTAGAAATGTGAGTACTTGAACAAAATTTCAGCAGGAAGTTGAATAACTGCATCAATCTAGAGAAAGAGTGTTTCTGTCATCCAGTCCCTCAAAAGCTGCTTTAGCAACACAACACAGTGGGAAAAAGCCTCTTGCTGACTAGGCAAGAAGTACCTTCTGAGCCTGGGGTAAGGGTCTGCCCTCATGTAGGACCTGGAGAAAATTACAGGGAAAACCCAGAGGATGAAGTCGGAGCTGGGGCTACACATGAATAGGAGCCCAGTAATGCAAAAAAGTGCTGCTAGTCAGGCTGGGCAGTTGCAGTTCAGGCTGGAGCAGACTCTGTTTCTGCTAGCAGGAACAGAGTAGGTGGCTGAAACATGCCCATTCCCATCTCTGGGCCTGCAGCAGTATGAGCTGTTCCTCCAAAACACATTCTTGAATTCTGTCCTACCTCCTTGACCAAAGTAAAAGCTGGTTTCCCAAAGTCTTATTTGCATCACTCTTGTTAAGAGATTCTGTGCATGTCATCATGATACAGATCTATGGCCTTAAGTGAAGAACAGCTGTGGAATATTTGATTTTGCAGAAGTATGAACTTTAGGTAATAAGAAACATTTTTTTATCTGAGGTGTTGACAATATATCAGAGAAGTAAATAAGAAAACACCCTGCAAAGTAAAGATTAGAGTAAAATGTGCCAAAAGCAGGTTCTCGAAAACCTACCATGTTAGTGAATTATCTTTATTTCAAAGCAGCAAGGAGGAAGCTACATCATCTCTCTGCCATTGCATATGGAGAGTTCCTGTTTGGGATCAATGAATAAGCATGTGCAGTCAACCTCTTTGCAATTGCCTGCAGGTTATGAGCTTGGAAGTTGGTGGAAAATTTCAGAATGAGCCTGAACATTCGCTTGCATCTGGACTTTAACATAACAGCCTGAAGGAACCATTGCTCTAAATTTTAAATCACACTGAACGTGATGAAAGACTTGACATGATCTACAGGAAAAGGTCAGAAAAGCTGTAAATGTTTATTTCAATGAGATTAAACCAGTACTTTCAATCCTGTTTTTATACTTCCATCCATGTATTCCCTTAGTCTCTACAGAACCCTTCTAGTGCTTTCTGTGCTAGGAAAGCTTTAGCGTACATGCACTGAAAGGCTATGTATGTGGCATATAGCCTTGTAGGGCACTGGGGTAGTGGAATATGCAGGCAATTGCATCACAATTGCTAAGTCCAGCTCATCAGTAGGAAAAGTAGCTGGGCAAGAAAAAGGAAGCCTGGATTCAGGAACATTAACTCCATTAGCAGGAAGGCTACAGGTCAGCCTGCTGACAGCAATGCATAATGAAAGATACCTTCACTGTTCAGAGACTAAGAACATTATGGACAATGTAGCTTCACACGGATCATGTAACAGTCTGTCCAAAGGAGACATGCAGCTGGGAAGTCATCATACTGCACAACAAGTACCTATCATTTTGGGAAGAAAAATTATCAAAGATGCAAATGAGAACAGACAAGACAGATCAAATCATTATACTCTTCTGACACGAAAGAGGTGTCAGTAGGTGCTGAGGTACTTGTGAAGGATACCAAAGACTTCAATGGCAATGGAGACAAGAGGAAAATTATATCAACCGTTTGGGCTAGTCAGCTGCACACATTGCAAAACACAGATGTGTCTGCCCTGCAGCAGGCCTATGAAAACCTCAGTAGGCATTCCTAATCTTCAGCTGTGCCTACTTCAGGCTACAAGCAGCACTGCCAAGCTGCGTTTGAACTCTGCTTAAACGGTTGATGATTTCTAAGGCCAAACTGCCAGAGCATGAACTCAGTGCTTTGTTCTATGTAGGGATTTGTGACTTTTTTTTAAAGTAGACTGAAGTGTTCACCAACACTCTTGAAGCTGGCTACAAAAATCATCTGATATAGTTAAAAATCAATAACGACAGGGGTGTGATGGTAAGGTCTGATATAATTAATTATATGTTCTTGCACATACAAACATGAGACATTTAAAAATTATAGGAACTTTGTGTTTAAACTGCAAGAGGATGCCACTCCAAATCACAAAATCTGAGTTTAGCCCTGGTCTGTTTGACACAACCATTTTATAGCTGCACACAGCTACCTGACACTGACATATGGTTCTTGTTGTCCAGACTTAGGCTGTCACTAACAGCACAATTTGTATTGTGCTTATGGTATTATTTGCTGTGTGCACTTTCTTGATGTTCTTATCACTGAACTGACTTGCACTTGCACTGGTAACTTATCAGCTTTAGTTTTTTCCCTGCTTACCATGCAGAAAGCCTGATCTGTGCCTTTTGTGCATGTGTTCCTGATTATTTTCAAGATAATTCACATCTGCAATAATTTAGTTAAAGCACTGTCCAAGGCCAAAACACAAGAATTTAGTTTAATTTTGGAGTTGTTACATAACATACAGCCACAAACTACCTCTCCAGCATCACTTATTTTTGTCTGAGCTCAGCTGTTTACAGTTGAGTGCTATTTAAAAGACCATAGTAAGCATATTTTGAAAGCATGCACTTTCTGGTGCTTAGGTCCATGACAGGTGAATTCTTGGTTTAGTTTTCCCTGTACCCTCTTCCACCTGTTTCTATCCACGCTCTAATGCCTGGAATTTTGGAACATGAAACTAAGCAAGTAACCTGCAATGCATGAGGAGAAAGAAAACAGTGAGTGTTTATGCCGCAAATGTTGGGTTGTGTAGGATCCAGTCCAGGCACAAATGGCTGCATACATTTCATCTGTTAAAGTGTTGCTGCCTCTCAGGGGCATTTACGGATTTCCAGCTTAGGAAGTTACACTGCTGTTCATTTAGGCTTGCATGCAGAAATAAATTTTATAGGTAATATTTGGAAAACACTTACTCAGATTGACTCTCTGCATTTCCATGACTGCTGCACATATGTAATAACTGGTTTTTTAAGCCATTGAGTATTTTGTTCCATCTGGCCACTTTCTATGGAATGGTTCTGTTTGTACTGTCTACTGAAGGTGAATGATGGCAATATTCTCCTGGGTCAAAAGCAAACCTCATGCAATGCCCACTGTGATTACTATGAATTAATGGGGCTTTCCTGCTGTGACAAGAGGTTCACCAAGCTGAGGCGCTGTAGCTAGTGCTATTCATCATCCGGGGCACATCCAGGGCACCTCCAGTAAAAACAGGATGAGTGTAGCGTGAAAGAGAGTTTGTCTGATTTTTAAACAGAGGTAACAGTTTTCATGTTATGATGCTGGACAAGACTAAAATCTCTCAACTCCAAAGAACGAATAGCTTCATATCTCAAGCATATCATGTCAAATATTTGTCAGGATTTTTGTCTTAGTCCAACTATTTACAGCAGCTCTAATACTAAGTAAAAGGCTATAGCGAGACATCCCCAGAGGTTTACATTACTATTTAGCTTTATACTTCTTTCACATCTTCAGATGTGTCAGAGGGCATTCCGTTTCCTCTACTGCAAATGACAAATGATAAATAATACACATTGCTGACTTTCCCCTTCCCCCTACACAGCTCTCCAGTAACTCCAACTGTTGCAATTGTTCTGGTTTTGTGGATGTGTCCTGCACAATGACTGTTAATCTCTCAGATTTCCTGTATGAAGATCATTCGCTTTCAGTGCTACAAATATGTATGCATTGTATTCTGTTAATTCACTGTAAGTATGAATTTAGCAGCTCTTTCTCCTTCTCACTTGAACATACAGAAATGTTCAATATATGTGGAAATAAAGGAAATATTATATGGAAACAATTGTTTTATTGTACTACTGAATTTCAGCACCAAAGTAATCGTGTGAATAAGCAAGCCCATGTTGTGTAGTCTGGGCTAAAGAGCACGACTTCACTCTTGCTAGACAAGTTAAATAAAGCTAGTGCAAATTCACCATTAAAAGCTGTAATCACACCTTCAAAAAAATTACAACCTATGTTGCTGGCAGCTATAAATGAAATATTTTTGCTCGAAGAACATTAGTGGAGGAGGTGCTTGGATTTTGGAGAGGACTGACTAGAATACAGGAGACATATGTCAAGAGAGTCAAAGAGAGAAGTTGTTTATTCTGTTGCACTCAACACTGGCCATGATGCAAAAAGGAGTTATGTATCCAGTTAGACTACCGCAGTGTTAATACAATTTTCAGCAGCCTGTGTTGGTTTTGGTTGTCCTGGGCACAGTTTGCGTCATTTGTGAACTAGTGTAACAGAGTGCACTCACATATTCTTCCAGCCACACAGCATTGGGTGCCTTGGAAGATGGCTTTGTCAACTTCCTGCTGTGGGAAAAATCCCTTAGGTGAAATTAGCCTCCTTTCCCTGCAAGACCCTTGGCTGTTGTGTTATGTATGGAGTAGGCATAACCCCTGTGAGCGACGGAGACATTCCATTGTCCCATCCTGGAAACCCTTATGAGCTGAATGGCATGTTGACGGTTCTCTATTTTAAAATGGGCTCTCCTAAAATATCATCTAAGAACTGAACATACTGCAGCAAAAAAAGCATGAAATAACCCACAGACGTCCTCCAGTCTGTCATTACTTGGTTCAGTAGGTATCACTAAAGCCAACATCTGCACACTGAGAAAAGACTTGTAACACTCCCCTTTCAGCACTCTTAGGGGAAGAGTAGAGGTACCCGTGAGGATAACTGACTGGTGAAGATCTCCTGAAGAAATCATCTCAACTAAGTAAGCCCTACATGATGCAACTGATTTTAATGTGATCCCGCAAGGAACGCTTTAGAAGACCAACGAGTCACTAAGTACAACTTGATCATAAGAATCACTTAGTTTTGCCAGTCCTAAACTGCATATAAACTGAAATCCCAATCTGTATTTCAACTGTAGATCTCAAAGGGATGCAGTCTGGGAATGTGGTTACAGTGTAGGTTGTTGCTATACATATTACCCAAGTCATCCTGTAAACATGATAGAATACCAATGTTTTGTAACTATATCTATCAGTAGAGCAGTTTCTACAGAGCAGATAAGATCAAAACAAAAGCTCATTGACCCTCTTGCATTTAAATATTCCATTACCTTTATTATAGAAATCCGTGAGTGCAGCTTTCTTCCCATTACATATTTAAGTCCACTTTGTCTCTGACACTCTTTAATTCTCTTAAGATCTGAAACTACTCTCTGTGCTTGTTAATTTTGTGTGGTACTTTGACACAAATTAATAGTAGGATCCAACTCGTTCCGTGTCCTACTATTGGGAGCAAAAATGCATGAATGAGAACCCCTAGTGCTAACAGCAATGCTATCCAGATAAAGCTGCTTTTATCCAGCTGTGTTAGAAAGCTAAAGAGCTATTCCTGATCCCTCCAACATTGTTCTGTTCTTCTGAAGAGAGAAAACAATCTCATGGGCATTACGAACTTGTAACTTTATTTTTCTTCCAACCACTACACAAATTATATTATTGCAATTTATATTTGAGGTTCATATGTAACCACACTGATACGATCTGCGCAATGGAGATGTAGATTGATTAGCCAAAATATACGGTGTGGCAGCAGCCATTCTCCATTCTTGGAAAGGTACCAGGCTTCGGAAGGAAAGGAGCCACCAGGGAAGTGCCGTATGGTTTTGAATGGAAGGATTCCTTCTGTGCTGATTCCAATGCTTACGCTGGAGGCTTAGGTGATGCAAGGAGATATGGGTCCATGCTGGGGTCTTTAGATAGTAGCATAATACAAGCATTTAACTTTGTCTGGCAACTTCAATTCAGGAAATATTAACTATCACAGGAAGCCATAAAGCAGCTCACAGTGAGTGATTTATTCAGGTAACATAGCTGCTGCTGCAGTTACGATTAGTCTGATGCAAACAGTATGTTTCTTGTCATTATTTGCAGTTCTGAAGTAAACTCCCTCCATTCACAAAAGTACAGCCTTGTTTAAAGCCTGAGGACTCTAACCTGAGAAAGTCATCTCTGTCTGGGACAGATGCAGAAGGAAGGCAGGTTAAAAGGAAAACTGAGTCTTTGGAAGAAACCTGATAAATAAACTTGAGCTTCACGATAGCAAATTAAATGTTCTGCTGCTCATCGGCAGAAGAAGAAATATGAGATCCACATACAGGAACCACAGACTTTCAGGGAGCTCTTGCCTTTGGGTGGCTGTGCAGGTTACTTCACAGACCACTTGCTCTTATCTAACATTTGCAATGAGGTTCTTCATGCATGTAGATGTGAAAGCATGACTGGACATACTGTAGGTGAGCTTCTGCCTGACTTGTTGAAAGGGCAGAGCTGCCACCATCATGAGCTGAGGGCACCTTGTTCATCCTACACTGCCCTGTACCGTACCAGCCCACAGCTCACGAATCTGGCATGAGGCTTTAAAGGCTGCTTTGCTCCTCACTCTGCCTGTCAACTGACACAGCACTTGCCTCCCCAGAGCTTTCTGGTGCACACTGTAAATTTGGAGCTTCTGGAGCATTTGCAAGAGGAATTTGCTTAGGACGCAGAAGGAATTGTGTGAATACTACACCTCCAGCACTGGGGAAAGCCATCAGACATCTGCTTCTATCAGACTGTTTCCTACAGTCCCAGCTGTAATAACCACTGGTCACACTGTAGCTCAAGAAGTCACAAACAGTGCGAGGCGCCTTGTTTTCTCTATCACAAGGATTTTTCAGCATCTTCCCACCAGTGCCCAGTTCAGCATTTGAGCCCAAAGCAACCTGGTCCCCTTTGAAAAGATGGCCCCAGAGTCTGATCTTGCAACCCTCCCTGCTTTGTCTTCGAGCCTCCTCAGACATACTGAGCAATTTTTCACCCTACAGCCGGCATAGTTTCATCCCACATGGTTCACTTGGGGCAGGAGGCTGCAGCGGGCTGCTGGCACACACCAGGAGACCCTGTGCCAGGGGACATTTTGTTCTGCGGGGAAAAACAAGGAAACACAACAAAAAACCCCAAAACAACCACAGAAAAAATGTGCAGTCACCAGACCTCATGCGAGATGAAAGGGCTGTCTGTGGCAGTGAGCCCCAGGACAGGCTCTGCCGATGTCTGATGGAACAGCAGTACTCCTGTGTTTAACACCCCTGTTCCCTGCTTGCACTGCTTCCCAGAGGGAGGATGCCATCCTGGGATCACCGCTCAAGTCCAAGCCTTGCCACTGCACTGGGGGCAGAGCTCTGCTTTGCAGTCTCCAAAGCTGCAGGCTCTATGCCCCTAAGCACCGCCGGATACTGCACAGCTGTGCTCCACAGCTGCCCTACTCCAGCCCCAGGCTGGCCGCCTCTCGCTAGCAACAGGGCAAGATGCCCTACAAGAGTGGTCACAAAAGCCTGGGGCAAAGGGTTTAGCCACAGCTAATGCTGAATGCTGCAGTGTGTTTCTGCTTATTGTTGTCCTCAGGGAAGATAGAAGCCTATCAAATCTGTAAAACCATGAAGACTAAAGCTAGTGAAAAGGCAGGTTTGTCCTGGGAGGAATTTTAACAAAAGCGTGAGTCTGATGATTGCACATCATTGCGAAAAACTCAGAACAGTTGCTGTATATTTGTTTCAGGAAATAAAAACTAGGGAACAAACTGGAATGCCTTTATGCACTGTACCACATACACAGGTAAAATTAGGTGTTCTGCAAAGCAGTGTGGTTCTTATACTGCAATTGGAAAAACTTTCAGATATCAAACATGCTATTCTGCTACATACTGGCACCATCTGAAGTGTTATATGTAATTCAGGGCTTCTTAGATGCTACTGAATATTCAAACGATTTGAAGGACAGAAATGACAGGCTTCACTTTAGGCAGAAGCCAGTATATACTCTTCCAGAACAACAGATGTATCCTTTAAAACCTCTATGGGATTTATTATGGTGGTGCCTATTAGCAGCAACATATTTAAGGATGTGTCAAGTGTTTCAGTGTTTCCATTATAAAACCTTAAAGTGTTTTATAACTCAGCTGTAAACATATGGCACTTGGCAGAGACAGACACAATTCATCTGTTTTTACACCAGGACTTTAAGGAGTGTGCATGTACATACACATATACATAAAAGCAATTGTGGGATCTTAGTCTTCAGTGCAGTTGTGTGGCACAAAATGATCTAAATCAAAAGAATAACTTGTCTTCAGCCTCTGACGCAGCTCTTTATTTTCACTGGTCTCCTGTTGTAACCACTTATAATTTGTTTTACAATCCTTAAAAGCAACTGCTGTTACACCGTACTCGCTTCTCCTGAGTTGCAACGTTACTGTCCTGGGAGTTTCTCTCATTCTCCCCATGCACATTTCTGCAGCAGGCCTGTAATGAGATATTTGGTAAACAAGCAGCAGCCTGAGAACCTCCTTTAGCAGCTGCTTACAGAGGCTACTTTTAAGCAGGAGAATCTTTTTTAAACACAAGCTGTAAAGAGCTTTGATACACTTGAAAAACAGTAAAACAGAGCTGCCAAGGAACAGCTCCATAGAATCACAGAACGGTTTGGGTTGGAAGGGTCATCTCATTCCAACCCCCTACCATGGGCTGGGATACCTTCCACCAGACCAGGTTGCACCAAGCCCCATCCAGCCTGGCCTTGAACACTGCCAGGGATGGAGCAGCCACAGCTTCTCTGGGGAACCTGTGCCAGGGCCTCATCACCCTCACAGGGAAGAATTTCTGCCTAAGATCTCATCTAAATCTCACCTCTCTCAATTTAAACCCGCTCCCCCTGGTCCTGTCCCTACACGCCCTTGTAGAAAGCCCCTCTCTAAATTTCTTGTAGGCCCCTTGAGGCACTGGAAGCTGCTCTAAGGTCTCCCCAGAGCCTTCTCTTCTCCAGGCTGAACAAGCCCAGCTCTCTCAGCCTGCCTCCATAGCAGAGGTGCTCCAACCCTCTGAGCATCTTTGCGGCCTCCTCTGGACTCGCTCCAACAGCTCCATGTTTCTCTCATGTTGGGAGCCCCAGAGCTGCACATAGTACAGCAGATGGGGTCTCACAAGAGCAGAGTAGAGGGGCAGGATCACCTCCCTCGACCTGCTTGTCACACTTCTTTCGCAGCCTGAGATACAGCTGGTTCTGCGAGGTGTGAGCCCAAACTGCTGGCTCGTGTTGAGCTTCTCATGGACCAAGCAATTAGTTTAAGTTTTATTTTTCACTCCTGTCCCACTTTTTACTTTAAGCTGTGAAAAAGAAAACAAAGGAAAGGAAATTAAAAGCTTCTCCATACAAGGAAGCCTGGCTGTTCGCTCCCTGCCTCCCTCCCTCACATGCCCCCTCATGTGCTTTTCTGTGCTCCTGAGGGGTCTCACATGGGAGTCTCCAGGCCAAGCAAGTCAGGCTCCTCCTGGGACCTGTCACAGGAACTTGGCAGTGAGGCGTGGAAGTAGGAATCGCCTCGAGCAGCTCTGGGCAGATGCCCACAAGGATGATGTACTTTGCGCTGACAGCGTGGCTCCCGCTAGCCGCTGAAGGAGCAGGCTGTGCGCTCCAATGTGCTTCCATATCCTCTTTTTAGTGAGGTACTTTAAGGAAGTGAGGAGCACCACGGACCTCACAGGGTCTATTCAAGCACACAAACTCAGCCATCTTCTCCTGTGTCTTGCTTGTCCAGAGACCTGAATCATTAAAACTGTTCCAGACTTACATCTGGTCTTCATGCTAGTGATTCCTGAGGTCTGCCTTGAGGGCACTGCTACTTGCCCAGTATGTAGCATAGGAATTTGTGGAAAAAAACAAGAGCCAGACATATTAGTCCTTTGGAATTACAGCTTGCAGTGGCCTGTACCTTCTATGTGCTTTCTGTAGCATCAAGACAGCTCTGCAGCCATGCTGTCAATCATGAAATAAACACAGCAAGACATAAACTATCGCTGTTTAGAAAGCCAGACATCTTGGGCTGGGCAAGCCAAAGAATATTCTTCATAGGAGAATTCCAAAACTGTGTCATTTCTGAATTTAATCACAAATCTGCAGTACAGCAGTTCAATGGGCACCTTAATTCTTCACAGTTCTTACATATAGAAAACCATCAGAATTGCTGGCAAGTTGAAACATCTACATAAAGCCAAGAGCTGCACTAGAGTGTTCACTTCAGAGGCACGAGGCAGCAGTCACTCAGGCTCAAGGAATGATGCCTATGCCCACAGTTTATCAAGACACATTAGTTGTGGACAGAAATAAACATGTTGCCTGGTTGTTTTGTCCCCTTTGCTGTCCTCTGGCCCTGCCATAGCATGTACTTGCAGGATGTACGTGCTGCTAAGACACAAGCTATGAGGACATTAGCTAGTGAGCCAGTCTGTTCCATGCATCAGTCCACAAATGCTTCACCCAACTGCAACACCTGAAGAAAGACTTAGGCCTGTAGTTAATAGCCATGTTAGGGATTGTACCACCCCCTTCTCCCCACACCATGGGGTCAGTGTATGTTTGCCCCTGCTGAACACACTCGTACACGCTTGGACGGCAGCAAAGACAAAACCCTGCAAAACTACTGTCACTTTGAGACCCTGAACTCAGCAGTTGCTGAAGCTGAGGCTTTGGCTCAGAGCTATCAGCTGCAGCTGCACTTCTCAAGCACCAGTCCAAATGCTAGAAATGTCTTTCATTTCGTTTCCCATCAGTAGAAAACAGCGGCTCAGGATTGCTGCTGGTAACGGATAACCTAGATGTATGGTAAGTAACGCAGGGTGAGGAACAAGATAGCACAGAGAGATTGCCAATGCAGCAAATGTGCCAGAAATACGTTGTTCTCTGTTTAGCAGGACAAGCAGGTGCATAAAGTAGCATTTTCACACTGGGCTAAATAGAATCAGTGCCATTTGAGTGCATCCAATTAGATCTCCCACACACAACCCCAAACTAAACAGACCGTCTGGCTACTAGACAACCTACAACTAAAAGACCAAATCATCCTGTCTACCTTGTCTGGACTTTTCTAGGAGTAGAGAACTTGTGCATCGCCAGTACATATGCTCATTGATATGTTCTAAACTCTAGGCCGTAATTACTGTTTTCCTGATTCGATTCTTTCTGGTAAACAACCAAATGTTGGAAAATCTTTGCCTTTTAAGAAAAAAAAAATGCTTCTTATTATCTTCTGGCTTTAATGGCCTACATTTCCTCTTGGGAAGTCAATATGCTCGCAAAGTAAATGACATCAAACTCCAGATAGTGTCATACTGTTTCCTTGTGAGGATTGGCCACTTCTTCCTCAACTAAGAACAGCACATGTAGTCCCTAATTATCTCTAAGAGGCAGGAACTGACTGGCGTAAGGCTCGAGGTTTCCATAAAAACCAAACCAAACTCTGTTTACTACAGAGTAAGGCAATACAGCCCAGCAGGAGGAACACAGTATAACGCTGTATATGCCTTGTGAGAGGCGAGATGGAAAAAGAGAATTGCTGAGGTATGGAAAAAGTCATGAATCTTTCCAGATGGAGAACACGGTGACAGCCGGGAAAATGCAGGATGCAAAACCAAGGCCACTGTGCTAGTGTAGCAATTAGTCTTTCTAATACAGAATAACCTTCTCTTAAAAGGCTAAGAGGTCCAGGCAGCTTGAAAACTCTGAGTACAGTCTCCGTCTACGTAAGGCAATGCTGAAGTTTCTTTTTCAGTATTTAGGTATCCTTCTACACTAAAATTTCCTAACATGCTTATTAGACTTCTCAGATGCCCATTACACGACTTAGATATAGCATATAAATAAAAATTTCCTAGATGACAAGTAGCAGCCAAGGAACACTGCTTACAACAGAGTATCCAAAGTCTTGTAGCATGTAGTGTTTTTAATTTAGACCCTGGATTCCTGAGAATGTGTTGCACTGGCACCAGGCAGTCTTCCCGTGGTTACTGGTGCATCCACATCACGCCCAGAAATCAGCCATCAGGTGGCTAGAGAAGAAAGGCTTCAAAACTCAGGAAACAAAACACCTTCCAAGCGCACCTCCTTATCCACTCCTACTGAAACCAGCCAGACAGGGGTACAGTTGTCACTGCTCCATCTTCACAGGGACGCAGGCAGAGCATGACTGTGAAAAAATCCTTCTTCAAGTACATTTGTCCCTTTCAGCAACAAGGTAGCGGACAATCATGTCTTCCACTTTGGTGGTTACTCTGGGGTACTTCTAGTTACCATACTGATCTACTAAATGTGCTTAAAGTGTCAATTAGAGGCACAAAAGAAGTCATGTTTTGTTCAGAAATCATGATCTCCAGTCATGCAAGTTAACAACTGCTGCTAAGCATCATACAAATAGGATCTTGCTGGGAAAGCTTTTCATGCAATTTTCTCTGTTGCAGCCTTAGCTTCTTGAATTGTTTGGTTTTGCTGCTAAGGGTTCCTTAACATGTAGGCAAGAAGGCCCTAGGATGGCTAACTTTTGCCCCAGATGCCTCATTTTCACAGAGGACAGAGGGGCTTCAGTGATACTGCATGTAATGCATCTGAGCAATGACAAATTTTAGCCAGCCTGACTCATTTCCCTGCACACTGGAAAAGCTGGGTGATAAAGAAAGCATTACAAATAGTCATTGTGCTGTTTAACGAGATTCAGGTCATCTGGAATTTGAATCCAAAAACTCCAAATGATTTTTCCTGCCCACTGACCAGCCAGAATTTGGCATGACTTCTCTCTCCACTGTTGTTCTTGTAACTAACAGGCTTCCCAAAAGTGTCTGCCAAGATTAGCCTTGATGTAATTCCAGCAACTTCACCAGAGGAATATTTAGCTCTGTCCTTAATCACCCTCATCCATTTTCTGACTTTCCAGAATCCTTCTATGAGCAGTGATTTGCCTGTGATTTTTGGGATGCCAAACCAAGACTTCTGTGTGGTCAGGTCAGACAAGCAATTCCAAGGTCAGATGGTGGAGAGGCAGACAGTGCTGAATCTCAGTGCCAGCTGTGGCTGCTGCCTGAGGTCTCAGCTCACTGGCCCTGCAGCAAGCATGACTGAACAGCACAACTTTCTCATTCACTGCACCAGATGCTTCCATCACCATGGACATTGGTTACCAAGCAGTGGCTCTACTGCTGATTTTATATCATCAGACCACAGGCATATCATCTTCCAGGCAAGCATTTTTCCAAATACAGTGTTCTTGAAATTACATATACAAAGAAACAAAGGCTAAAGAGGAAGAAAAGGAAAGTTATACCAATGAAATGCAGTTGGTACAAAACTCAGTAAAAGATTACTCACTGCTTGGCTCCTGGGGCAGTTCATGATTATAGTACTTTCTAGTCATAATCACTTTTTAAACAAGAGCTACAGAAATCCATCATGTTTGTTTTAGAAATAACTTGTGCTTCATGGCCAGCACATGTTAATAGAAATCTTTGACCCTATGAGCTTGTAGATGTCTGCAATATAGCAGTTGATGTAATTCTCTTTTTTAGCCAGGTTCATTTCTCGAGGCATACTATGCTCTACTTTTACTAACTTAAGGGATACTTCTACTACTTAAGAGATACTGATCCTACCTATAAGGATAGATTGAAAACATCTCAGCTGACAGCTAGGTGCTACTTGATGTTGACAGCCCAGGGTGTTAGCAAAGGTAAGAAGACTCTTGTCCTTGCATGTGTGGTATGGAGTGTGCACTTGTATACAAGAGGCAGATCCTAGCAACCTTTTCACTCAAGTAAAACTATCCCTGACACTCTTTATCTCTACAATGAGGAATCTTACGAAGTTTTTTGTCATACTCAGTGTAGTCTGCAACAGGCTGAAACCCCCTTAATCTCTATTCTTCATTACATTGTCATGAGGCAAGGGTTGAATGTAACACTTTGCGGTTTCTCTTCCTTGCTTCCCCATTTGCCTTGAAAAGAGTATACTTTCAAGGGAACAAGCACTTAAAAGGATGGCAAGTGTTTGTAAATAAACACTTTTATCTCTAGCCTGAACTGCAAAGCTAGAGAATACCTAAGGGTATCATACTTCCCAATTCCGCAAAGGTATCATTGCCTTTTTTTCTAAATTATATCCTGCATTAGAAGTAAATGAATTACCAGGACTTTTGTTTTTAAAGCAGAAGTGGTCTGTATTTCAATCAAATTGAAGGCATCTCAGTGAAATTAATTTTCTTCTAGCACAAATCCACTCTATAGAACTACAAATCTAAATTGCCACAATTCAGAAAGCAAAATTTCCCCTCCAGGTAAGCAGCACCCATTTTAATGCACTTATGTCACTTATACCCACTTATATGAAAAATTTGCTACTAAACAAATATGAAAGAAATGTGTAGCCCAAACTAATTTGACAGAACACTAAATCATTATTGAAAAGTGACTTTCACATAAGACTTCTGAAAGCTCACAGCATGAAACTTTGCATGGATGTAGAAAGAAAATTATAGACTGTATTTTTTTATAGAAATGAGATTTACAAATGCAAAGCACTCA
Source organism: Psittacus erithacus (assembly GCA_009867235.2). Taxonomy (NCBI): domain Eukaryota; kingdom Metazoa; phylum Chordata; class Aves; order Psittaciformes; family Psittacidae; genus Psittacus; species Psittacus erithacus. The sequence goes on along the minus strand of WYDI02008562.1, from coordinate 33,105 downwards.
CAGTATTTTCTATCCCTAAAAATACTTGGAAGCCAATTTCACTTTTTGATAGTAAAACAAAAAAAATCCTCCAGAATTTCACTTGTACTGCAAGAACACTTGGCTGGTTATCCAAGCACTGATTACACCTATATTCCAAGTAACAAGTGACAGGACAAGAGGTTATGGTCTCAAGCTGTGCCAGGGGAGGTTTAGATTCGTTCTTTGCCAACCTAGTTCATACTATGGTTCTATTAGACACACCATCTTGAAAGAGTTTCACCTCTTCTGCTAGACTACCACAGTGAAATACAGTCCTAGTCTTCTCGTTGCAGCTCAGCCTCAGAACATTACCCACAGTTTCTCTCAATCTTGAATTCCTTATCATGTACATGCAATCCAGGTTTAGTTCCACTGCCAGTTTTAAAACCAACAGATTTTGAGGATAAGGCATGAAGTACTTGAAGGGAAGCAGTCTTGGATTTCAGCTGCACCCTACAATAAGCCTCCCATATGTGCCTTCCTTTATCACGCTGAAAAGTTGCGCAGTTTTCTCTAGTAGGAAAGCTGGATGTGGAAATGAAGCAAGTGTTGAAACAATATAAAGCTCAATTAATGCAATTTGGGTGAGGAAAATCTATCTGGCCTTTGCTGGGGCAGTCAATAAAGGAAATCTATGAACAAACTCAATGGGCAAAAAATTGGTTTATTGGGCTGCAAGTCGCATAATACAGAAATAATATCACATCTTTCAGGATTTCTCTCAACTCATCAAGACTGAAGATTCAGTGGTAGCCTTGAACCACGCTATCATGCTCAATTACCTTCATTACTGCATAATAATCCTGGATTAAAAAAAACATTCTCATGTACTGAAATTCTCATGTGTTGAAAAGCACTGAAACACCTAAAGACAACATAGCAGTGGTTTCAGTATATATGTCTCACATACATGTGTCTGAAGAGTAGATAAGGAATTTGAAACATTGTATTTTGACCAGGCTTCTCTATGCTTCAGCTCTAGGAATTACAAAAATACTTGTTTCACCAAAAGAACCCTCAGGCATGGGTTTTGTTTGTTTGTCTGTCTGTTTATTTTGGGGTTGGTGTTTTTGTTTGTTTGGGGTTTTTTGGTGTGGTTTTTTGGTTGTTGTGGGGTTGGTTTCTGTTTTTTGTGGAATCTCATTCCTGGGTTCTTCCTACCTCCACAAAACAAGAGCGGTACATATCTACGTATGCTTCTAGAGAGACTGGCGAAGTCTCTGTTGGTCCTCGAGGACTTTCAACATGGTATGTGTGAACTGCGTTGCCCAGCACCACTGGACACAACAGACTTTACAGTCATGAAAATAAGCCAAATGAACTTCCATGAGTTCTGAAAGAATAAACCATTGTGCTCCTCAAAATCAGGCGGCAACCATCAGGACTGCATTTAATTCTAAATCCTAGTCTTCAAATAGGTTTAGGTTTGCAGTCTGTATCATTCCTTACTACCGAATTATTTGTAAGAGGGATAAAACCCAAACCAAGTGAAAAAACCAAACAACCATGCAAACTGTATTACAGAATGAAGTTCTGTAAATACAGTTTGATCCTTACTGTCTGAGGCAGAAAATTCATCTAGGGTAAAACAATAAATCAAAAATGTAATGAGGATTTAGTACTTGGAAGGGATAGAACTCACAGAAGTTACAGTCAGAACTATTAGGTCAGGACAACTCAGCTGTTAGCAAGGTATGATGGACTTACTATTTACATTACAAGTTGTACGAGATTCGAATCTTTTCCTCTGTAATCTTCAATGACACAAGCCTTGCTATCACAACTCATGGCAACACTGCCATCTCTGATAGTTACTTGCCACATGGTAATTCTATTTTCAGCTGGATACCAAAAAAAAAGTGAGTGTTCAGATCATGATGTCAAATATGACACTGTGTAACATTCCTAAGATGATAAAGATGCTGGTAAACCAGAAAATTTCAATATTCAACCATGCTGTGTCCCATTCTTCACCAAGGGATAAAAAACTCACATAACTTCTACAGAGCAAGTGCCCCGAAAGAGCAGAGATGTTGGCTGTCAGCTGGTGAGCAACATCTCCGTGCTGGGTAGAGTGAAAATACTTGAAAAGCCAACTGAAGAATAACAAGAACAGTCCTTGCGTGTATTCACAGTACATCTGAATTCTCATGGGCACCCAAAAAATCCACTGAGTGGAAACATACCCCTGCGCTCTGTCATCGGAAACATACCCCTGCGCTCTACCATCCTAGCGGGGCAGTATGTCAAGCCTTACTGTTCATTGTACAGACCACACATCTTCAATCACAGACAGCATTTGTTCTCTCCTCTGATGCACCAGTCTTCTTCCACCAGCAGCTGTGAACATTGCCATTTACCAGCAGATGTTCAAAGAACAGGACATTTCTTTCCTGGGCTTGGTGGTCATACTGCTTACCACCATAATGTACCAAAGTTGCAAGCTACGTGTATGAACTACGCATATACAATTCAACTCGAGAAACAGACACCATAAAGGAGATAGAATCAACTTTCAAAAAACTAATTTTAATCAAAACAAAAAAATTGTTGATCATTAACAAGTTTATAAAACAGTGATTTAGTTACATAAATAAATTGATATCAGTGTATCAAATCTTAATTACTTTCAACTTCATGAGCATGTTTACATGGGTGATGAAGTACAACCTTTTTACCTATTATAATAAATAAAATGGAGAGCATGAAATAGTTTTTCTAAACAAAAATACCTACAAACATACCTCTAGCATGTTCTCTAATGAAGGGAACAAGAGACACTGGACAACTTTTGCACCAAAACATAAAAACTGCTTTAAAAAGCACAAGGATACAGAACCATCAGCTAAAGTAAAGACACTATACTGTAACCAAAGTTGGTATTTAATAATATAATGAACAGTTTGGTAGTTAGATCTCCAGTTTGGTTATTTTAAAGCATTAAGACAAGGCAAGATAGAAGGCTGCTTTTGTTTGAGTAATTCTAGAGAAAATAAAATATATTAAAAAAACAAACTGAAAAGTAGAACAGTCATACCTACACAACTTTCTGTCCTGCACAAAGTCAAAATACCTATGCAGAATATATATATATAATATATATATATGTTATTTGTGCACAAAGGTTAGCTTATTATTAGCTCACTGCAAAGGCGTAATGTATCAGGTCAATCATTTTGGAAAACATTTTGTGTTTTGTGTCAAAAAGGATATTTCTTTAAGTCTTCTAGGCTAGGAGGCACAAACCCCAATTCTGGCATACTGTATTCTTAATGCTAAGGCTTGCTGCTCTGGCTGTGTATTTTTTTGTTGTCCCTCTTTACTATAGTGCCTGTTACAAGCATGTGTGTATGTGTGCATACATATATATGTATACACAAGTTGTATAAATATATATATATAAAATTTCCCCATTAGGTATCAGTCCGACCATGCAATCCAAAAGGTGGCTCTGCATAGATGCCCAGCATATAGTTCACCACCTGAGCCAACCCTGAAGCAAGGCGCACTTTAGTCCTTCTGATAGGTTTTTTTTTGTTTAAAACCAAGCTACTGCAGCTTCAAGTATTTTGCATTACATAGATTTTTTTTATAAATTAATGTTATATTTTTCAATATTCAGACATATACTATAATATATATACAGTACAATAAATGCTCTCATTCTTTTTTTAATTTTTTTGATAAATCCCTGAGAATGTATGTTGACAGTCGCTAAGTTTCCACATGCACAAGCATTGTGTGCCATGCTTCTGGATGAACAGCACTGCAAAGCCACGTGGTCAGCCTTTTAACTATTAGTATTTCATTTGTTGGTTTGTTTAAATATGCTGAAATGTAAGGATGAGTTACAAAGGAGTAAAGCTGAATCCATTCGAGGTACTTATCACAGGATGGAGGTGTTTTGTTTGGTTTTTAAAGCCATTACAATATGTTTGTTTTTGAGGCTGTGAACGTATACAGAAAGAACAGGAGAGCGATGTGGGCCTTTGCCACTTGACAACATATACTCAGTGTAAACCAAACCTTTTTTAACCTCTCTCTCATACAAAACAGGAAAAAGGAAAAAAAATAAAAATTAAACACACAAACTTTCACAAACATGACAGTTTAGTCTGCAAACTCAATATAACTATACACATATAATACCGGTGTGGCTCTGTTTCTTTAAGTTAAAAAGGATACAAAGGCAGGCTCAAGTAAAAACAAATCACCCCTCCCACCCCTCAATCCCCATTCACACATTTTTGTCAACCAAACCGCTCACGAACCAGCATCATCAGTTTCTTTTTGCCCTTGTAGATTTGTTTCAGGTTGTCAATAAACTGTGTAAACTGGATGTGACCATCGTGAGCCATTAAGAAGGTCTCTCGGGCCTTGCTGAGGAACTCTATAAACTCACTATAGTGTCGTGGGCTGATGTGAGTGAGACGTGAATGAGTTGTATTAATGTAGGCTCCGATCGTGGCATCCAAGAGTTGCCGTAAAGGGGCTTTGTCCAGTGACATGAGCTTTCCAGAGTTCCTCCTTCCATGAAGTCCCACCATGCCAGGAGTGGTCAAAGTACATCTACGCAGAATGTCTGACAGTACGGTTGCACATTTGACACTTTTGACCACCAGAGGTATTATAGCTGCTAGCTCATTTTTCCCAAGGGAGTGGCTGAGTGCACATGCCCACAGAACGTCATTAATGGCAGGGTGTGTGTCCTGATTGTAACTCAGGTTGAGATGTGTCATGGCCAAAGTGGCCAGCTTGTAGGCCCGCATGGGGTAACCCCGGTGCTCCATGTATCGTGCTATAGTAAAAAGCTGCGAGTAGCTCATGCCTGTTGTAGCAGCATCTAGAACAATTTGGTATGCGGTCTCAAAAGCTATGTGATCTTTTTCACATAAGGTCAGTGCAGAGAGAGCACAATTTTGAGGATCCTTCATGGCACACTGTAGAGCAAGCGTCCTAGCACTGCTGGCCAGCTTCTCCTGCTGATGGCAGTCCAGATGCAGACGGACAATGGTGCTGTTGGACATCACTGTTGTTGCAACAATGCTAGTGGCTTCTGTTGGAGTGAAAAGTGTAAACCAGTTTTGCATGATACTATCCAGTGCATAAACACCTGGGGAGAGAAAGGAAGGATTAGCCAAGACTGAGAAAATCTGGCAGATATCGATGTTCAGTGAGAGACTGCATCTGCAGCAAAGTCTAAGAGGTTGCCACTACATATAAGGGGATGCACTTCAGCAATGGCTGAAAAAAGGACATTAAAACAAAGGCTACAGTGTAAACTCTGTAGCAACCACTAAAATGCAGAGAACAAAAGAATAAATAAATAAACAAATAAAAAGCCTGCCTTATAAGCTTTAATCTCCTCAGGCAACAACTGAGCTGTTCTACTTGTTATTTAAGACAATCTGGGTAACAACTTCTGGCTCATTTGGTCTCATCACGTCACTCGAAAGGAGCCCTCAATACTGAATACTTTTGAAAGTTGATTTTAACTTATTTCCTTACTGTGCACCTCAAGACACAGCACATGAACAAAAGAATCTCCAGGTATGCTAAATGGCTTTCTTAACAGAACACCATTGCACACCTTAATGGAACATGCTAAGCACACCTTAAAATACCCAAACATCCTAGCCCCCACCTCCTCCTAACAGGCTTTTAAGATACATCTTGCGTCAAATTCAAACGCACCTGAACATCAAGAGCCTTATTAGATAAATACTTTGAGCAATACGAACTACTGCATATTATCTGAAATAGGTGTTTTCCTTAGCATCACTTTACCCCCAGGGTGTGTCTGTGTGTGTGCTTGGCAGGGGCTGGAAGAGGGAAACCTTAATAATGGGTTTTATAAATTGAACCTTATAGCCAACTAGAGTGACTTGTTATCACTAGAGGCAGTTTACACACAACTGTGAGCCTACCTAAACCACACCTAGAGGTCCTCAATTTCTCTGTAGGACTCTGGTGCTTCCCAAGCACATCTTCACTCATGTGCAACAATTCAGCATACCCAGAGAACAGATCTTCATGTAAATAAAAAGATTTCTTGCTTCACCAACTTGATTTAAGTCTCAAGAGCATTTTGCGTAACATTATAAGGGTCTTTACGGGATACTTCTATCAGAATATGTAAACGAATTTAAAGCAGTATTTTATGCCAATATGCAGCTACACAAAATAATACCCAGGAACTAATATGTGTAAGGCAGCCTCAGCAATCATTATCTTAGCAAAGATATAAAAGCAATAAAACAAGAGCATTGCATGAAATTGTGCAGACACAAACTACTTTCTGGCTGAGGGCATACAAAGGCAAGCTGCATTTTCCCATGCTATTGACAACATTAACTTCCCAGTTAAGCATAACAAAAAGAATAAATAATCCCGGGAATAAGCAGCAGCAATCCTCTGAAGTTCTGAAACTCAAGAAGCATCTATGTGATAAAATCTAATCAATCAGCTGTATGAAAAAGGAATAAATACAGCAGGGAAACTTGCTTTTCAGAAATACCATTAGTGACAATTAAAACTGCTTCCTTACTGCAAGTACTTATATTGTCCCTGCTTCCACAACTGCTCATGTATTTATTTTATTTTTTACAGCTACAGTTTCTAATGCAGTCATCTTCAGATCCTACATCCTCATCTTGCAGATGGGAAATACAGAAGCTAAGGGATGCTTCATCAAGACACAGGAAATCTACAGCAAAGCCCAGAAATTAACCAAACGTCCTTCTGCGTGCAACGTTCTCCCACTGCTATCCTGTAAGACTGCTTTTCCTCCCACCTTATTTTCACCTTATGTGGTTAAAAATGGGTACATCATTGGTATTTGGTTAGCTTTACAGTGCAGACGAGGCCTGTACAGTATCGCAGCCATATAACAAAGATGCATTACACTTAAAACCTTTGATTTACTCAGGGGCCAAAAAAACCCCAACTCTGAAGAATGAGAATCTCTTCATGAGATCCTGCCTGCCACATGGTAGGAGGCATCCTCAGCATTTCAGTCATCTGTTTTCTGGTTTCTCTTCCCACAGCTGACCAGATAGCTCTCTCAACTTGCCTTTCAGAGCAAACAAAAGTTGTAGCAGAGAATAAGGATGCAGAACCATGAGCCTTTTCTCTACTACAGCCTCAAACCCAAACCCACCATGGAGAGAACAAGAGAAAATCTGGGGTATTTCCCAAAGGCTACGCACACCCTCATCTTGCTGGATTAAAGAAGTTACTCTACGCTACTCAACCACTGTCTCAATTGGTCTGTGCCTAAAAAAAACACTCATCACTGCCTTAAGTGGGAGACATATGCAGAACTTGGGTGCAGTCAAGCAGATCAAGCCCTCTAAGATTAGCTGATAAGAGAAGCATCTCAGAACATACCTACTTCTGTTGCACATGTTACCAACCACCTCACCATTTCCCGCCGTCGCCAATTAAGTGTGGACAGTGTCATCCGCATCACCTATCAAAGCAACACAAACAAAATACAAATTAATCCTATTGCAAACCAAGGCAATATACCAACAATTAGGGTTTAAAGTTAGTCGAATACACTAAGGTTCAAAACGTCACCCCTTGTGCTCCCTATTCTGTTAACTCTTTTTTAGCAGGTATGTCAAAAGATTTGAAAAATACTGCTCAGCTAACTTAGAACAGCATGCAGAGAGTAATTCCAACTGCAGATCCTTTGAGGCTACAGGAGACACACTTATGTGGTCAAGAAAAAAATCCACCCTATAAAAGAGACCCAATCCAACAATAAAAAATTCCAATAAATTACTGATTACTCGAACTAAATTATATCATGTCTACTCCCTCTATGCACAATAGTCTTTAAAGCGGGAATGTGTGCTCAATTGACTTCAACAGCACAGGCAGGAGTTAGTGTACTGTGGTTTGACTGGCTGCTGATTCAGCAAAGATGTATATACACAATTGAAGGTACATCCAGGTAGTATTAAGGAGTCCTCCACAGTGATTTCTCTCTCTGAACAAGGAGTCTCTGCAAAGAAATTCCATCTTAAAACCATCAGAATCCTAGAAAAAGGACTTTGATTGTAGTGCCCGTATTTTACATCACTTGTGGTTATTTCCTATACTGTTTCTTCAAATGTGGGAAGATTTGTTTATTCAGAAAAACAAACACTGCATGGAAATTGCATGTAAAGCTACCTGGACAGATCGCACAGACACCCAGATGCAGAAAGCAAGTAGTTTTCCCCTTAAAATATCAGTGATCATACTATGGTATTACTGTTTGGAGCATTTAAATAAACAGCATAATAGGTCAATCCTAGAGCTCTCAGCCACGATCTTTACACATTAAACTCAACAAATGCACTCACAAACCAGCTTGGAGTCAGCAGAATTTGTAAAAAGGTTCTCAACATATATGCCCTCTCAATCCTAAGGTTACTTCAAAGTGGCATGTAGCCCTCTCACGTACATCACTCTTGCCACCTCCTTCCATCCTACGCTGTAGACAGGATAATTAAGAAGACGGCAAAATTGCTGAGAAGCATAAATGCACAGATGATCTCTAAGAAGTCTGGTTATAAGCCACCATGAGTGGTTCCAAGCTGGCCTCCAAAAATTCCCACATTGAGACCCTGGTGACTGGTTGTACATATCACCCAATGTTACACCACAAGGCCAGCTTTGCTGGCCTCAGACACTGGGTTATCATTTTAACTAAACACTAATCTAAGTGCTAGATTGGAGAACAGCATTTTGAAAGAAAGAAAAGTGGTCTGCAAGGAGCAACCTAACACATTTTAAACTGTGAAAATATGGCTAACGTAAAAAATGGAACCAGCCTTTGCTTGAAGTCCTTCTGGAAGAAAAACAGGAAGCCCCAAGTTAAAATGCTTTGGAGTGTAACTATCTGTCCCATTACATCCATCAAAAATAAGGAGTCTAGGTGACTTCCTGTATGAATGCACACACAGATTGAAGGCTAGCACTCCTCCAATATCCATGATGAATTTTCAGCTCCCCCCAAGTAGAGAGAATCCAAGAGAAAATACAGGGTGATGGTCTGAATTCTGCTACTGGCGAGGGAGGAAAGAAGGTAAAAACCAAAACCAAACAACAGTGCGAATGATGACTTCTCTGAAAGTCTTCTCTGATAACTTTCTTCACTGTGATGCTCTGTAGAAAGATCAGCAGTTACAAGAACTTTCAGGACATGTAGTGTTGCTGTAACAGTAACTCCAGTGTAGACAGTCCTAACTTGGAAGCAAAACCCAACACCTTATCTAATTTCTTGACATGAGAATGTTTCTTGATGAAATATTCTGGAATTAGGCTCCTTTCACTTGACTAACCTAACAAGCTGAGAACCGCAAGACAGGGACCCTTTACTGATAAAACCCCCAAAGATTTCAAATAAAGCGTGTACTGATGTCCTGACCATGGAGGATCTGAAGTTAATTTCTACTGTAGCACAAGTTGCAGAAGAACTATCTCACTTTTGCTGAATATATTCTAGAGCTACTTCTTCCTAAAAGAGAGTTGCACGTCTATCAAGATAGATCTATGCTATCTGTTGAAGAGAACTCCTCAACAAGTCAGGAAGTCTGTAATGACAAGAGGCTCCTGTGAATTGCACATCTTATCTGAAAACTAAGCCCTCTTCCACACAGAGTAACTTTGCCTTTGTCTTAATGGATCTTTGTAAGAATATTTTGCAAAGGAACAGAAGATCTCACCCCCCATAAGAGACAGAAGAAATGGACAACCAACCACTGGCTTCCACTCCAATGCAAAACCTCTTCATTATGCACTTTGGAAGAAGGTTTACTTATTCACTCACAGGTTTCAGGGTGCAAAGGACACCACTTGCCCAATACAGCAGTCCCACAGGCAGTACCTGTTTGCACATGAGCAGTAACACCTACTTGCACTGACACAGCACACAAGTAAACAGAGGAACAGAACCTCTCCTGTACGTGCTGATGTTACAGCATCTGTGCTAGTAAGGTTCTGAAGAACAGATATTACCGAGATGCTTTGTGCCCCTTTGGCCATGCCGATGACCTCTTCACATAGCCAGTTCAAAAGCCTTCCTCCTGCTGAATCACAAAACACATGCTGCTACTAGAAACAGGGAGAAAGAACCTAGAAGTGCTCTCAAATCTGGAACAATATAAAAGGCTTTTCTGTCACAGAGATCACAGTGACAGAGTTGTTAAATTGTTGGTATCATCCTCTCAATCCAGCCAGGCCAACTTGTCATTGCTCTGGCTGCGGCAGAACAATATACCTGCAAGGACACTGCTGTTTAGGTTACCACATGAGGGGAGAGTTTTCTAGGGCACATAAATGTGCAAATAGTGAGATACTAGATAGTGAATACACACAATCTAATTGCCATGAAGTCAGGGAGAGGGGCAGGAAGGGGGAAGCATCTGTACGCTACAAGACAGTGCTGACATTAGCATTTTGGAAAAGTGTCACTTCAGAAATCTACACAGCAGCGAGTTACTACCAGAAAACTGCTATTCATCTTCCTCTTGAAAGCAAACTATCTTTAAGATTATTAAAGCACCTTCATAAGCTTGGGACACAACAGTGGACAAGTTCTACACCAGTTTGTTCCGGACACTGAGACTGAGGAGAAAGTATGCGCTTATGGTATTTCTTTCACTGACTAGATCTCATTGAAGACATTCTGGTGATAGCATCAACTACAAAGGAGTATCCATGAATACAATGATATCCAAAGTGTGCTGGTGCCACTGAAAGATTTCCTGGTGAATGCTTGAGGTGACAAACAGGTCAATCACAAGTATCTGTCCTGGGTTCAGCAGTAGCAGTCATTTTTTTCCTTCTCAGTAGCTGGTGCAGTGTTGTGTTTTTGACTTTCAGCCTGGGAACAGCACTGATACCACCAATGGTTTTAGTTGCTGCTCAGTAATGTTTACTCTGACCAAGGACATTCTGAGCCTCATGCTCTGTCAGGGAGGAGGGGAAGCCAGGAGGAAGCAGAGACAGAACACATGACCCAAACTAACCAAAGAGGTATTCCGTACCACAGCACGTCATGCCCACTATATAAACTGGAGGCAGTTACCTCTAAGTGCTAGATTGCTGCTCGGATCAGGCTGGGTATCGGTCAGTGGGTGGTGAGTGGTTGTATTCTCTTCCCTTGTTATTTCCCTTCTCATTATTATTATTGGTGGTAGCAGCACTGGTTTGTGTTATACCTTAGTTACTGGACTGCTCTTATCCCAGTCCGTGGGAGTTATATTCTTTCAATTCTCCTCGCCATCCCTCCGGGAGTTGGGGGAGGAAGGGTTGGGGGGAGTGAGCAAGCGGCTGTGTGGCTCTGAGTTACTGGTTGGGCTTAAACCATGACAGGATCTTTCCCTCTCTTAGCACCACTTGCCTTAGAAACAGGTAATTATGGTTGACCTTGGCATTTTCTATTAATTCAACAAGCACTTCCCAAATCTTATTTAGGGAAAAGGAAGGGAATGAATGGTAAGAAACCCCTCAAGGCCATGCAGAAAATATACAGTATTTCTGGCAAACAGAATAATTTTGTTTTCTATCCAGTCATATACTCTTGAACCCATTACACTGGTCCCCTCTCACCCCTGAACAGGAGAGTGCCCTGCAGCCAGCTGCTCCCAGCTCCCCCTTCTGAACAGCACAAAGGGGCTGCACACAAAGGGGATGCACACATCTGCATGCTGTGTTTACCACATCATTGAGCTTTGTAACAGAAAACAGAATCTAAAAACTCCAGACAGATCCCAAAGAGGGTGTGGTCCTCTGTGCTTAAAAGCTACACCCACCAACACTGTCAAATTCCTTTCTTCTACTGCAGTAATAATGAATGAGGTTCAATACCTGAAGGCCCAGCTCCAGAGAAACTTTCAGAAGAGTGATGTCTGGCAAGCTGTCCATGAGTGTTGCTATTTTAAATGCATCCTGGGCAAGTTTGAAGATGTGCGATGATGAGTGGATGTTTTTCTGGATGGATTCTAACACTGTTTCCAGTCTCCGAACATCACCTGCAAGGCATAAACAGTGTCACCAAAATGGAACAAGCTCCTAAAACATACAGAGGTGCATTATAATTGAGCCTGCCGTTGCTATGCAATAGTACGATGTTTCAGTTTCACACACTTTGTTTTTAAAAACCTTCCATAATTAAATCACATGTGAACCAAAGATGCAAGACAGCACAAACTGGTCTAGTGCCTGATGATGTTAGTGCAGTACATGGTCAAAAGTCATCCTGATTTGTGAATTTTAGAAGTGATTCGTCCACTCTTGGGTCTCGCTGTCTATGTCATGTGTCAGAAGAATAAAAAGCTGTCTCATCACCCTCAAATCAAGGTCACCTGGCTGCCATCTAGCCAGCTTAAAACTACTTTGCTAGAAAATTAAGTGGCAGGTTTAAGCCAGTTCAGCTTGTTGCACCCATTTCAAGTTCCTGTCAGACTGCAATTTAGATTCCTAAACACAAGTTTTATGATTTGTTTACTCCATGCAATATTAAAAGCATACAGTTAGTTGACTATGTAACTGACAGCAATGTACCTTTGGCTGCTGTTAGCATGGTTGATGCCAGTTCACACTGCTGGGATTCAATGTGACTTAGGGTGAACCAGCGGGGATACCGGTTTGGAACAACTGATGCAATATGGTGCGGGCGGGACATGTCTCCCGAAGGAGCAGTAGATTCCAATACTAACAACCTGAAATAAGGAAGAAATCCTCTTTCATTAAATCATTATTACATTAGGTTACTCATGAGCAAAACTAAAGCTGCAACAACACTTAACCTTGTCTACAAAATGGGCCTTTTTGGTTATTAAAAAAAAAAGAAAAGGTAAACCTCTTCTTGGGGACTCTTAAAAGTCCATTTGCCATACCTGCCTGCATCAGCGGGCATCTGCAGCAATTCACAGGACAATTAACCCACCTATTAACCAAGGCAGCAGAGACTTTCTGCATCCTGCACAGAGCTGAAGCTTTTCTCCTTGCCTTTTTTTTGTCACTGAACCACAGCCCTCATGAAGGAAAGTACAGTAGCTCTCCACTGTATTGAGAACATGTGAATATTTTTCAGCATTCAGAACCTTTTTTCTTCAAAGTAAGGGAGCAGAATATTCAACAAATCATTTGGATTTTCACTTTGCAATAAATTCAGATGTGAATTTATGTCCAAAAAGGGCACCTTAGAGTTCAACTATGACTACTCTTTGAAATCCTTAAATTTCAGTCTACCAATATTTTATAATGCACCATAATCTGATGTTAGGGTCCCAAACATCAATGACATAATTTCCTTTGAAATCACTTTTCCGAGTCTATTTCCTAATCCTGAAACAAAAATTTCTTTGTGTATGTGTGAATCTACAACAGTCTTATCCACCAAAGAGAACTCATACTTAGAAAATTAAAATTAATGTGTTTGCTGTTGACTACTGCAACACAAGTGACAGCCCACAACAGAGACTCAATGTTACAGTACACTAGATACAGCCAGTATACCAGATAATACATAAATGCCAATACAAAAAAGTAAGCGTGAACAAAAATAGGCATTTTTATTCAATATAATTCAGCATAATTTCAAAATATAAATGGTAATAAGACATCAAATGAAAGCAATAAGACAACATCCAGAAGAAAAGCTTTTCCAGTGCTTAGGTTCTTGATGAGAGTTACCATCTGAGTTCTGTTTCTACCAGCTTTCATGTGTAAGTGATTTTCTAGCAGGATGTCACCTGGGAAAAGGAAATTGTATCTCTTCTGTCAATAAAATTATAACCACTGAATATTGAAAATCCAATGCATTGTGACTTTCCATGATAGAATATTTCTTATGGAATAAGCTCACTTTAATGTAAATTACAATTGCTCACACTCAGATGAATATATGTAAGTTTCTTAAGTAACTGGAAATGCAAGACTTTTTTTTTTTCAGTAAGATATTTTTAAGTTCCATCACTTTTCTGTAGGTTCCTGAAGCATATGGGAGTATCTTTAAGAATTCTCTGAGAAAAGTAAAGTTAAATATATGGGAGGGCATCTAGCAGGCACATATAAATAAAACATACCATATAAATAACTATCAGCAGGTTATATAAACATTTTCAGACACATGAAATGCATGCTAACATGAAAAAAGAGACTCCACTTGCAATTTGCATTGAGTCAAATCTCTTTACATTGACTGTATTGAGACATTTATATAGCTTTATATACATAAAAATAAAATGCATATAAAATCTTCAGCTGATTTCTTTTAAGCATAGAGAGACAGTGGGGGGAGAGATGCACTATTAGATGGCTTCAATAAACAGTAAAAATCTCACTACCTAATGCAAAAAGGGATTATCAGGTTATGAGTAACAGTAAATAGACTAAAAGCATGAAAGAAAGAGGCTGTTTTGGGGAAACCTTTTGTCACTTTGAATTTCATTGCCAGCTTTTATGTTCTTTTACTGCAAAAAGAAATGCTGTTGTGAATTGGTGGCTTTCATGCAATTTTGGCAAGATTAGGGAACATCAGAACAAGTACAAGCAGATTTAGCATTCCTCGCTTCCTCCCTCCTCCCCTTCCAAATACCAATAATTTAGCAAGGTTTTAGCAAAGCTACCTCGTGATTAAACATCACCATTAAAGTCTGGTTCCCAAACCCTGGGTGAATTCAGGCTTAACAACATATTAGCCAAACTAAGCCAAACATCCATGTTCAGATTCCAAGTGAGCAGTCAACTAGGTCACTGCAGATCCACATTCTCCAAGACTCACTTCTGTGTATTTCAGCACTGCAAGCAGAGAACTGCAGAAAGAAGTGACCACCACGGACAGCAGAACCCTACTCTTGCAAACCTGAGGTATATGCATGAAGGGTTTTATGGTCTCAGCTTTCACTGATTTCATACTGAGTGTCCCATACACTAAAACAGGATTCAGAAACCAGAACAGCAACAGATGTATTTTGAATAGAGAGAAGTAAAATATTACGTGCTGCCATCACAGGTCATTGACTCATGTGGACTGACACTAAAGAGGTCTGGAAAGCAACTAGCAAGGGTCTTGGGAAGTTAACTTTGTTAATAACTGTTGAAGTGAAGAAAAAAACATGTTCCACTTCTAAAAGCATGAGTAACTGCACAGATTTCTATGCAGCACCTTTACTAATTTCCACATGAGATTTTTGTCCTTTTCCTTTTGCCATTTCCTCCCTGCCATGGAAGAAAGATGCTTGGGTTTTCCTCTTCTGACCTATTCAACCTCACAACTATGAGACTGACATTCAATCTTCATGCCTGCTTTCTTCTTCCCCCCTCAAGGTAGCATTAAGTTACTTTTTCATTTGGTTTGCCTTTGGACTCCTTTATGTACTGAACTATCACTTTGGTGAAAGAGAAACCAATCTTCTTCAGGAGAATTTGAAAAGTGCTAAAGAATGCAGACAAATAGAAGGTTTCTAAATCTGCCATCACCACCGTTCAAGACAGCAGTCCACATTTCTGAAGAGCACCAAATACCAAAATACAGAAGGACTGATTATTGTCTAGTGCTGAACTCTCCTCAGGCTTATGAAGGGATGACAAAAGGGCCTGGAGAACAGCACCAATTATGATGTCCCCTGTAGCTTTACCAGATGGAAACAGACATCTTATAAACAGACATTCTTGTAGTGGTCTGTTTGAGAGGTAACTTCATTGGCTGAGATGACAGGTTCATATCAAAAGATAGCTGGAACTGCCCATGACTAACTGGAGATTTCAACATTTGGATCTTGCAGTGTCTTGCTTGTTTTTCCGGTTGAGAAAGGAAACTTCCAGAAAAGAGTTTTCAGTTATGACTGGTTTCTGGGGAAAGCCCTAATCCTTGCTCAAAAGGAATGGCATGCTGCTGTCACATTCACTGAAGCGTTCAGTGCACTGTGCAAAACTGCTGATGGATGCCTACTCCAGCACGAAACCTACTTCCAGCATCATGGTTTCAGTAGTTTAAGGAGGAGAACTCCACACAATCTCTGAGGAACACTTAAAGGTAGTAACTGAAAATAAATACAAGGGCACAGTCTACTTCATAGAATTAACCTTTTCATCTAAAAATAAAACCCATAAAACAACCAACAAATAATCAACAAAAAACAACCCCCCAAGAAACTATCAATCAAAACCCCTTCTCACCACATTTTGTACTATTTTACTATCTGATATGACCAGGGTTATTAATGCACTTGAGATAAAGAGGGGCGTACTCTGACGGCCCAGACAGCTTACTGATCATACATTTGAATGTTTTCAATACTTTACCAGTAATGCATTTTGTCTTCTTGACATATTTCCTAAAATGCTTATCATAAGCAGCATGTATGAAAGGTCACTCTTCACATTTCTTAGATTTCTTCCTTAACATCTGTTATTAGACACTCTTGGAGGCATAAAAAGAGAGGCTAAGCAGACTTTTAGCCTCACCTGACAGTAGCTATGTTTTGTTCTTATGCATTCCCTCCTGTTTATTCCTTTGATCACAGAATTACTTTTTTTGAGAAACTAGATCCAGAATACACACCTTCAAACCATTAAGACACACCTTTTCTGATGAAGATAAATACTACTTATGTGGATAGCATGTCCTTCAATCACTGTGCAACTATTTGTGAAAAGAATGACCAGGAAAACCCAACACTTCTTTCTTCCTTTTTTATCTGGAACTTGATTGCTCTGAGTATTCAATTGTGGATATTCTTTGTCAATCATCAACTACAAGGTTCTTGACACTGACCACACAATTCAGACAGGAATGGTTTCTTCCCTGCACTGTAGATGGGCAACAATTTTATTGCTGATCATGGAGGCTCTTGAAACTTCTTTCAAAACTACCACTACCATTCTGGCCTGCCTTAAAATAAAGCCAGCACACACTGAGCACTCCCTGAAAATCATCTTTTTCCTGATACTGAAGATGCATAGGATGCAAGTCAGACATTTTGCTGTCAGATGACATACTCTATATAAACCTCAACATTCACCCAGATATGGGCAAAACTGCTTCATTATGAAACACAAGAAAAGAATACGGGCTTAGACCCTACCCTATAGTTTCAAATCTATCATTGAGGGTTAATTTGTAAAGAATGCCAGTGGAACAAACAGTCCTACTGAACAGCCTAAGCAGCAGATGATTCTGAGACTGCTGCTGCAGTGCCTCTTTCTCGTTCCCTAGACAATACCATCGCACACATACACAACTGCATGGGTGAAAGAACACACATGCTAAAGCTGCCATTGTTTAATACAAACACATGTGCCCCAAGAGTAGGATTCTAGAAGGATTTGTAATAAAGAATGTTTTTTTATGATTGTCAATAAGCACTAATTGTACATTTATAATGATTATACTGTAGTTACTAGAGACACCAATTGCTTTTACAGATGACAACTAAAATAGTTTCTCCTTAAAGGGGCGCATGCTTCTTTTAGAAAAAAATACTAGATCTTGATTAACAAGCTTTTTCCCCTTTCCTAACCGCTACCACTACTTGTGCTCCTTCTAGATGACTCGCAAATACGTACCGCATGGCTCTCAGTGCAGTTTTGCATGCCAATTCAGCATCATGAGGTAGGAGAGAGGTGAAAAGATACTTGGCAAATGTGTGCATTGGAACGCTCTCTCGATGGATGACTTCACCTAAACCACTGTATGGTCCAGCTGCAGGACAGAGAAATAGAATGTCCGTCTTTACACACTGCTAAAAACCAACTTACAGACCCTTAAAAATATTCACTATACCTTCAGTTACAATTGGTATTCAGAGCAGAGTTTGCTGTACAAAAAGTAAAGTTATATTGCTATTTCTGTGAAACATATTACAAATATATCACATACAGTGTATTACAAGTATATTAAATACCATATTCTTTGAGACAACAAGACAGACTGCAAAATGCATAGTACTAAGCATACCAGTGTGCATACAAGTGACAGAACGATTCCAGTGCTCCAAGGGGCTCATTCAGCAAGCCTATAGTATGCAAAAGTAGAAAGTGATAAACCCAGCCTTACATCCACATAGCTGCATTGTGCACATGAATCCCTATGCATCCTGTTGGTGCATGACTGCTTTATCAAAAATCCACCAGAAAAAAAAAAAAATACCTAGAGAGCGGTTACAGTGAATAAATGTGTACCTTTAATTGAACTTACATGGCCAATCACCACAGCAGCACCTAATCCCTAATGATGTCTCACCTGACGTTAGGCATTTAAATAACCTTTTAGTCTGGACTTGGTCTTCAGAGAAGACTAGATCAGATCTTGCACCAAAGCTGGTTTTGTGAGTACATTACAGCCACATGATCTTAAAAATGGTATTTGTTATAGGAAAACTATGTCCGCTGCTGGACCAATGGATTTTGTTCACACTCAGTGCAGCCAGTGCAATATTTCAACTTCACAGCAGCAGCATCAAGACTGACAACAGAAACATTAAATGCAACTCTTTCCTTGTCAAGTTCTGAATGTTCATGGTGCATATGAATCCCATTTGTACAATTTTTTGCAACCTTACGATTTTTATTCTTATTAATAGGAAAGCAATGTGAGATTTTGACTTCAGCAGCTAGAGGTTCAGGCAGTAGATGCTGCAAGACACAGAATAAGAACCTTATATTAAGTATCACTGGACTATTATTGCACAGATAGCAGCCAGTAATCTTAGAAGTTACTACTAGTTCTATGAGAGATTCTGACCCACCACACTTGGATGGATGGATGGATGGATGGATGGACTGACCTTGTGAGCACACTTCTTTGCTGCAGAGTCATGTGTCATTTAAACTATTCCCAAAGTGATTCAAACTAACATGACCAAGACTACACTGAAGCAGATGAGGAGAAACAGCCAAGCTGCTTCATCAGCATTTTTCTGACTAGCGCCCTAGCACAACATACAGAGATAAAAATCACTAGGCATGAAAAAATGCTGAGCTCCATAGCTGGGCATTTCTGAACACTGAGGCTGATGAAAAAGAAACGTCAATGAAGAATTAGCAAGTGACAGTGTATCTCAATCATTTAAAATGAAGTTGAAAGCCATTCAAAGCTGGCTGGCATTGCTTCAGTGAAAGAAGCCATTTCATGTATGCTTGCCAGTTGGCGGTCCAATCAGAAACTCAATTAGGACAAGAAGAATACATGACAAAGCATTTATATGAAAATATATTCCACCATTAACTTAGCAGTCAAGCAGAAATTAGAACAGTTCTTGGAAAACAGTCTTACGTTCTGCTTTCCCATGCATTCAAATGGTAGTTACACACAGCATGCATTAATTTGCTTTAACAGCAGAGAAATAAGCTTAATATTGGATTAAGCTTTCTTTATTATATCTACAGGACTAACTATAAAAATACAATTGATATGATTAGCATATTCAATCACTGCACAGTTTTTCTTCCATGTGAGCTGGCGGTTTCTGCCTAACCTGGAATAAACAGAAATTATTGCATGAAAGCCAGATTTCTCAGCACACTGTAGTACAAGATCATCACTGCATACTGTTCACCACAGCAGTTCTGTAGATAGTTATATTAGCAGAGTTCTTGCTATGCTCACTTATTTACTACTCTAAGAGAACAAAAAGAATTTCAGTGATCAAAGTAGTACACTAGAACTATAAGAGAACACTTTAGAGAAATCCTGCCTTTTTCTCGTAAAGCATCCTTATCAGAAAACAGACACAGCAAATTGATTTTATAATTCATAGGATCCCTACATGGTGGCTACTAGCTGGATCCAGCAAGCAGCTGTTCTTGTCCAGAGGCCACAAAGCAGCAGTATAGCCACACTACGAAGAAAACTCTCCACATAGTGTGGCTTCTAGGCAGTTTCAAACGTCCAAATCACCTTCCAATAAGAGGAAGTTTTAAAAGACAAATGTCTCACAAAAAGGATACAAAACCTGACTATGGTGTAGTCTTCACAACTTAGAGCAATAACATACTCCCCAGCATACCTTGAGCAAGCACTCAAAACTTGGATGCTGCCTTTGGATAATTTGTTCTGCTAAAGTTTTTCTTCCATTTAAAAACCTCCAAACCAGGAAGACAACCTCAGAACTCATGAGATTACCCTCTGAACATGAGGCCTAAGTGCTACATGCCTTTTTAAAAAAGCTAAGTCAAAAGTATGGACTTTTTTGTACAAATTTTATTGGAACACATGGGCTACTTCCCAAACACAAATTGTCTTGGTCAAAATTCAGTCACCAGACCAGGCACTAAGCCTCAATATTTGACTGCATGTCAGTTGTATGATACAAACTTCAAACGCAAATAATTTTCCTAATTGCCATAAATAAAATGTTACATTTCAGCCCCAGCAACCTGAAGAATTTTCTGAGCCTTTGACTTGGGAACAGAAGTAAAAATCTTCATACACTTAGAAAGCTGACAGTCCCTTTTTTTATGATACATGGAACACTCAGAATTTTGGTACCTGAGAACTACTGATAACTGATGTCTGTATTTGAGTGTGAGCCTGGGTTGCATAATCACAATACTGAGATTATGACATGCAACAAAAGGCTTATAGGTCAATAGATGTCTAATTCTTACAGTTGTGCGATATCTAAAGAATGTTTGATTTTTATAAGAGATTGGAAACAAAATTTTGCTGGAGTTGTGTGTCAACAAACCACCTAAGTATATGAGGCAGTTTCCACGGGAATACTAGCTGTGTGCCTGTGTAAGTGAAGACAGTTTAATGAAGCAGTTAGCATCTATATCGAGCTACCTTCTAATAGGAAGACTGCTTGCTTTCGAAAAATCTTCACCAGAGTATCATCCAATTCAATTTCCTGTAGCTTAGAAATGAGCTGCTCCTCATTTCGACAAACCTTCTCTTGTGCATATAAGCCATCTGGCATTATTCGTTGCTGTCCCAGCCCTATCAATGCTACTTCCACAGCCAGCGTCAAATAAGATTCCCCTTCTTCAAATAACTTGTGTGCAGGCAGGTGGTGGTACTCCAGAGATTTGCATTGCCCCATGTGGTCTGCAAAGGGTGACACAGAAAGAAAAACACATGAGCAAATCATTCCAACCCATAATCTGCCTATAATGCCACATATGCAAATGCTTCTTCTGTTAGAATTATTTTTAATTATTAATATTATTATTAATATTATTATTATTAAATTACTAGTGCCATCTCTAAATTCAGTGGTCCAATTTAAAACATCCCATCCAATTCTACATGACAGAAATACACAGAACAATTAGATTTTAAATAACCCACTCAAGTAAAACTATGCATTTTATTTTTAAACGGCATGATTTACAGAAAGGCAGTTTCTCCAGCTTTGCATTAATGAGGCCAATCCACCCATTTCTTTATCTCCTTAAAGCCTTGATGTGTAAGAGGAAGGGAAAGGTGCTTATATACCTGCACTGATTTCAGTTGAAGCCATTACTATTGTGCAAATACAACAGATCAGGGAACTCCACAAGTTTAAAACATCATCTCTTTGCTAGAGCTCTTTCAAGCTCTTTATTACTTGTTACAGTTGTATTTATGATAAAAACACTTATTAACACTAAAAGTCCTGCTTTTAGCAAAGGTTTTATGTAGAGAGTACTACTGATTCATCTGGCACTTCACAGACACACCATATAACAAAATGCTGTTCCAACCTGTAGCAGTTCACAGTCTGATTTGGGAACAAAAGTTAAAATGGACAGTTATGAGGAAACTGACAACTGCAGCAAATGGGAAAGCTGAATGCATTTGGTGAACTGTATATGCATGTGTAGGTGGAAGTTACTTTTCAACACACACTGTTTTTATTTCATGGGGTTGTTGTGGGTTTTTTATAATTGCAAGGAACCTGATTTCTAATTTATTTTTTAATTAAAAGTTCTTTCAGAATTGATGGATATGGGATTAGAAATTTACTGAAGAAAATCTAATTGAATGAAAATAGTTTTGAGGCAAAGCCCCAAGAAGATTGCAGATATACATATAAAAAAGTTGCAGGTAGAGGGATGCATCCAGTTTCTGTCCACAGAATTGGTGATAAGAAGCTACTACAGAAGTGAAAAGACTGAGAGCAAGGAATTAATCAGTTAAACTCCTGGGAAGCAAATACTGAAATTAAAATGGGCATAGACATCCCTTCCAAAATCATATATCAATACGGCAAAACTGCTTTCCAATTCATATAATTTACAGTTCATGCATGTAATCAATTAAAACTTTTTGTCATCAATTTGAAGCATTGAGTACACTTGTAGCTAAGAAGTCCAGTAACATCCTGGGCTGCATTAGCAGAGGTGCTGCCAGCAGGTTGAGCGAGGTGATCCTTCCCCTGTTCTCAGCACTAGTGAGCCCATACCTGGAGTGCTGTGTCCAGTTGCAGGCTCCCCAGTGCATAGACATACTGGAGCAGATAAAGCAAGGGGCCACAAAAATGATTAAAGGGCTGCAGCATCTCTCAGGCAATGAGAGTAAGATAAGTGGGATTATTTAACCTGGAAAAGAAAAGGCTCAGGAGGACCTTACCAAAATGTATAAATATCTGATTGAAGAATGTAAAATAAGACAGTGCCAAACTCTTCACAGTGGTATCCTATGACAGGACAAGAGGCAATGGGCACAAACTGAAACACAGGGAACTCCATCAAAGCATTAAAAAAATACTTTTTTCGCTGTGAGAGTGGTTGAACACTGGAAGAGGCTGTCTATAGAGTGTGGACAGTGCTCATCCTTGGAGTTATTCAAAACCCTACTACACACAGTCCTGGGCAACCTGCTCTAGCTAATGCTGCTCTGAGCAGAGCAGGTTATCTCCAGATTTGCCTTCCAACCTCAGCAATTCTGTGATTCTATGATTCCTTGCAGTTTCGCAGGCAAGAGGACAGAGCAATGTACATGGAGAGAGCTGCTGCAGTGATGACTTACCCATTTTATTTCAAGGGTGAAATACGGCATTGTCTTTAAGAAGGAGTAACTGGTAATATTTTAAGTCCTTTCACATTTTAAACATCTTCTCTCCTTTGTGTTTTCTTAAGGAATGCAAATGTGAGTTCTTATACTACAGTAACACTGACTTTGATGCTGAGTCAGAAAGGCAAGACAGAAAATTGCCCCCAGTAAATGAAGATGTATAGAAGACAAGCTTGGCCTTACCTGTGAAGTCTGAGAATCCATGGAAGCTCTCATCATCCACCCTGCAGGCTTCCATCAGGCTACTGAAGAGAGTGCCAATGGGGTCCAAAGGGTGTCCCACCCAACCTTCAAGATTTGTTATTGAGGTTACTCCTCTGTGGAGAAGTTCTGTGACAGAAAAGATGGAGGGAGGAGGAAGAGAAAGAAAGTCATGTCAGCCTCTCAAAACAATTATAAAAGTAGAACTGATTAAAATGCTCTTGGTACAGAATTCAAAGTATTTCCAGTAGGTTCTGCTTACAAGGAGAAAATACTGTATTTGAGAGTGAATTCATCACCCTTTATGAGTATGTTAAAAGAGGAAAAGAAAAAGAACAAAGGCCAGACATTTTGAGCACTAGCAAAGTGCATTATGGGTCAAGATTTTCAAACGCAATGTCTTTTGAAATCTCTTGATACCAGTAACTCTTCTGAAAATGTCTGCTGAAACACTACAAAAAAGACCTTTTTTTTAAACATTCACGATTTCCCTACTCAAAAGACAAAGCACAATTTTTACATTTTAAGTCAATCCAATGACACTGAAATAAATGAAAATGTTCTAAAACATGTCCCAATTTCATAAATAAAATATAAGCTTATCCTGCATCTAAACATTTACTGAAGTAATAAACTCATGATGACAGCTTCTTTAAAAAGAAAGAAAAAAAAAATGTTTAAATTAGATGTAAAAGAAAAAAATCATTCTTTAAGTGGACCAAGTGCATTGCTTGCCATTCTAAAATTCCAGACAGCAGCCCCCTTCACAGATACCTTTGTCTTGCAGCCCCCACTGATCATTCAGTTAGAACATGAAAAAATTGTTTAGCACAGTGAATTGAAGGAAGTGTGGTTGTGGTAACAGATGTTAGAGATCCCCCAAATCCCTCTTTTTACTAGGAGTCTTATGGCAACAGCTCCCCTTTGACTACAGCTCCCAGCTTTTTTCCTCCTACACACAGGACTGAGCTGTGAGACAGACGACACATTATGGGTGACCACTTAAAACTATACAAAAGATGTTAGGGATGCTTTGTTTCTCTGCCTGTTACACATTAACTTATACCTGCCTTCACTGTCTTTTGTTCATGAAGTGCTATATTTTCAAGTAACCACTATCAAAGAGCTTTTAAAATGTGCTTCTTGCCTACTTAAATGTGTGGGGCTACTACATGAAACACAGCTACACTGTCTAGAGGGTGATTTTTTTTAAAGAATTCACTGATACATAATATGAAAAGCAAACAAGTAAATCACTGTCTTGCTAGCAAATAGCATGTACTAAAGATGATAGAAAGCGAGCAATATTACCAAAAGGATTAATGACAGTGACTTCTTACTGACTCATTTATGTTCTATTTATTCTATTGTGCTTACTTATGAGCTTCACTTGTGTCATGCCAAACTGCAGTCCGAGAGGATGCAAGTGGTTCCACGGGCAACAGATCAGCCACATGAATACAAGTTAAGTAGAAGCATGTGGTGTTTGCTAAACTAACCTAAAGCAGGGCTGGAGCTGCAGAATTCATCTGCTCTTAGAGAAGACCACCACATTTTGTGGTATTAAAAGAGCATCTCTGAAAAATTCCACACATAAAAGAAATAAAATAAAAAAGCAGCAACAACATACAAACAACAAACTTCTTTGTTTCAGGATAGGATGAATCACATTTCGTACACTTGGTTTTTTACTTAAAATAGCATGTAGTTGACTGCTACAGAAACTGCTCCTAGAGAAAGGAACTTAAGTTAACAGAAGTACCCAATATCCAGATGTTCCATTAGCAACTGGGAATGGAACGAAATGGAGCAGTACTACGACCAGCACACTTGCAGGAGACCCTTCACACCTCTCAGTGTGTGCAGGCACATGTTCACACACACTAACATTGTCCTCCACCTTCTCACACCCCTAGTCGGAGAAGCTAGAAAAGCCGCAAAGCTTTTAAGGGAACACTTGTTAAGGAAAATTTCATTACGCAACAAAATCACTTTGCAAATTCTCCTAAGTAATAATTTGTTCAAACCTAGGATCCGTAACAGTGCTCAAAAAAACCCTCCTTTGATACAACGCATGAGGACATGTAGTTAAGAGCTGCAATGGACATCTAAAATGAAATTTGAATGAAGGGATTCTTGTAGCAGCAGAGAAAGTAATTCCAGTCTTTCCATGTGCATTCTTTAACCATAAAGCCATCCCTTTCTTCCATTTTTCAAACTAACAACAAAGTTCAGTGCAGGTTTATTTTGGGTAGGAAGGATCAACTGGCATAGAAATTGTATGTGAAGGAGGATGTTCCTTCAAAAACAAAAGACACAAACCCAGGGGTAGTGCTCATCAAACTAACACATAAAACACATGTTTTATAAAACAGAATGTTTTATAAAACAGAATGTTTTATAAAAAAACAGTGTTTCAAAAAGAAAAATCCACCTCTGCTGAAAAACACTAAAATTTTAAGCATTGTTAAGAGACTCTTCCCAAACTGCCAAATTTGACAAAGTGCAGACTTTGCTTCCTTGTTACTCTTAATGCCAACTCAGAAACGTATAGTTCAGCCAAATTATATGCCATCATTATATGTCATTACACATGAAAAAAATATTAAACACCTGACATGCCAAATGCAAAGCTCTGTTTAGAAGCCACTGAATATTTTCACTGTGTAACCAAAAACCATGACTGGGATAAAAGCCCCATCATACCAGACACTGGAGAGGGCAGAACAGAGCCTTTGTCCTGCACAGGTCACAACCCAGCTTACACAAAACCTCTTGACATCCAGAATGTGACATTACCACTGTCATCATCAAGAGTTCAAGTCACTTCTTTTGCCTTAGTTTCAAAACTAGTTTTCTCATGCAAAGTTCCAGTCTGATGTTTTTGTCACCTCACGTGTCCTTTGCCCTTCTCTCTTCCTCACATTTACCTTTTTTCTGAGCCCGGAACATTTCCAGCTGTTTCTGCTGCTGCCTTCTTAGTGTATTAACAATAGCTATTGCTAGTCTCAGTGCTTCTCGTGGGTATCCATGAGATCGTAATGCATCCACCCTCGCACAGGCTGTAGGAACATGTTCTAAAATGGAGAAAATAATTGAATAGCAATGCTTCCATGTCTGCAATGGCCTGTTTTGCTAAGTTATTCAAAAGGGCTTTTTTGTTTGGGTTTTTTTGTTGTTGTTGTTTTAAAAGCTATGCAAGAGAGACTTAAAGGACTACTTCTGAGCCAGTATTTCAAGGGACCCTCTGTTCTTTTTGCCAGGCTCTTCATTCATCTCCTCACTAGTTCCCCCCCCGCCCAACATCAAAATAATGCCACAGAAAATGAACAAAGAAGCAAGTAATGGAAACGTCTTTCCGGTTTAGCCACTTACCATGCCAGAGGGGCCACCCCTGAGAGTCAAAGAGTAAGTTTTCAGCGTCGTCATGGTAACAGTAGTTGGTGTATAAGTCACTGCTGATAATGTGCTGTAAGTGGCTGTCCTGCCAGTGCAGATCGCATGCCTCAATGGCTCGAGTGAACACCGTCCGATGTGGCCTGTTCGATGAATCTGTCATTTGCACAAGTTTAGAAAGCTGCATCAGCTTTACTCATTCATATGTGAATCAGTCATTCACAGTATTCTTGTCTTCTGCCTATTCACCACTTGCAACCGACAGCAGCCTGCCTTGCCCCGCTCCGCATCGAGCAGCCTGCAGATGACATTTCACATCCTACCACCACCCAACAGCTCAAAGTGTGCGCAATTCACTTTGCATTCAGAGAGTTCTACAAACGAGCATGGCTGATGCTAAACATGACTTTGCAGAGGAAACTTTAGAGATTAAGGACACTCAACAGCATATACAAACTCCCATAAAAACACACTAGAAAGTATATGGCACACAGTTACTCAAGCATCCCCAGCTTCCTTCCTCCTCAGACCCAGGACTGCCAGGATGAGGGATGGATAAACAATGCATGAAAGGTTTTTCAGAAGTGACATTAACTTTGAGCACTTGTAGAATTCTTGTCATAAATATACAAATACTGTAAAGAAAGTGAGGTACTGAGGCCTTGGGACTGACATAATCCTTACCTGACATCTTCCTACAGCAAAATCACTGTTGACATGGCACTGTCTATGACCATTGAGATGCTGTGTCAGAGTTACCAACAGACTGTCCAAGTTGGGCTGAACATCACAAGATACAGAAAGCAAAACACCTCTATAGGGAGTCATATGTGGAATTAACTTCGGTCTCTGGCTAGCTGAGAGATTTAAAAATGAACTATGTCTATTTCCTTCAGAGGTCATCTTTCAAGAAAAAGAAACAAGGAAAAACCCATCTAAGTTCAAACCTGCCATCTCCCAAGCACAGATTGTTAACTTTATAGTGATTATATGAAATAGGTATCAAAGCACTGAGGTTTTTGAGGACTAAGAGGGTTTTTTCCCACATAAATATCCTGCACCTCCCCCAGTTATTAGCAAAGTAGCCATCTTTGCTTGAGGAGGACTGCACAAGGCTACTGTGAGATTTGATAATTGCATTTTAGCTTAGAAAGCCTGATAACGAGTAAGAAAAGGCACCTCCTCCCAGGGCAGTGTTGCCTCTACACCCCCCCCCCCACACCTGGCAATGCACGCTGCACGTACACAGCACATCCCACGGATCACTACTTTAGTTTCTCACACACTCAACTTTAATGCAGTTCCAACAGATCCCTCTTTAAATAGGTATCAAAGGCCTTGTAACTGCAAACAAAAAGAAAGGCCCAACACCAGAAAGAATGCAAGATTATAGTCAAGCAAAGAAACAACAGGGTTTTACACGACATACTTCAAGGACATCCAATCTTCATGCAACACGTATTTAGAAGCACTAGGTGAAAAGTTAGAAGAACTAACTAAACGCAAATACTTGCTGTGAAAACATTGCAGCCCCAGCACAAAAACCCCCACCTATTTATCCCTTCTGCAAGGATAGTATTAGTAAATATAATTTTGGCTGGTCAATCCTCAACAAGAAAGTTACTTGTTCCAGGAAAGAGTGCTGAATTCTGCAAGGCTCGAGTGTATAAGATAGAGGTTATATTATACGTTGCAGTCAGTGCATATGTTTAGGCTCACCTTGGTTAGCATTTGCACCCTGAGGCAAAGCATTGGTTAAACTGGGCAGTTCGTTTCCATGGTTTCCATCTTCCCAGGGACAAACATCCACACTGTTCCATTTTTTCAGCTGTTTTAGCCAACTGGACTTCTGCTCCAACTTGCAGTGGGGATTTAAGACTATACACATCCACAGAGCACCTGATTTTAAAAAAATTGCTAAATTATGTTTTCTATTAAAAATGCAACAGCCGATGACTAATTGCAAACTTCTATACTGTAACACTCTTTCTCCCTTCGAAGGCTACTCTGCTTGCTTCCCAGCTACACCTAACACACGGGAGAGTGAACTCCTGACACAGGATCTCGGAGCTGGCGTGGCCCATCTGAAGCAGTTGAAAGATGGTACCAAGCCAACTTTCTCAATTAAAGGGCATGAAGAGGTCTTTTGTATGAGAAAATCAGACTTTGCAATGTATGGCTCATCAGACAGGTACATCAGTCAAAACCAAACAAGAATTCACACAAAGTTACAGCAGGAAATTATCCACGTTCTTCTTCTAATTTTTGCACTAAAGGCATAATGTTGTTTTCTATGAACAAGGACTATGTATCTTCCAGCTTCACATTACAGGAATCAAAGAAGTGCCTTAGTAAGACATGTATTTTGTAAACATACACTTCCACACTCGGAACCTAGAAGAAGTAAGTACTGCTAATAGTATAACTCGTTCCCAAACACATCTGGGTCTCAGAGATCCACTGAACACTGGTTTTGTGCAGTCTAATAGGAATAAGATATTTTACTGCAACTACTTCTTTAGTAATTTGGTTACACTAGAAAATTTGTTTTATGTTTTCTGTTTATGGAGCTCGAAGAGACAGCTAATTTGCATGACATTTCACACATACCATCACTTCAGAACCTGCTCCCTGGAACTATACAGCAGGGCAGGCACAAATACATCAAGGTGTCTAGTGGTAATTTTCAAATGGAAAGATTTTTTTCTAAATCAGCTATCCCCCTTCATCAGCACGAACTTTTGACATAAGTATGAAGACATCTGAGAGTGCTTTTTAGCAACAGTTCATTTGTTCATTAAGAACGTTCCTAATACACTACAAGAGATTTAGAGAATATGCTTAAACTATGCAATCTTCATGGCAGGCTGAAAAAAAAAAAAGAATAAAAATGCAGCTGGTTCTTCTAGGATAATAATTGTCACATTCAAGTATCCTTTTGCTAGCTAAGAATGTAAAATGGACACGCAGAACACAGGCCATCACATTACATTCATTCCTGCAGTAATTCAGCATGTCGGTATGCCACAGCACAGGAGCCAGTGGAAACACAGCTTGATCTTTAAGGTTGTAAGTTCCCTGCTATTCAGACGAACACAGAATGCGGAAGTAATATCAAAGAGATCTAACCACAACAAAATATGATATGGTACAGTGCAGAACATCAGAGGGACACTACACTGCAGATTATTACTGTACAGTAGTTAAATATAGCAAGTTTAGTACAGCAAGTGGGTTTTGTTTTGAAGTGTCTGAAACTTGCCATAGGAATGAATAAGGCCAATACTATTCTTAAAAACTTCTTTTAAAATCAAATCACACAACTTTCTTTAGAGACACTTGCCAACATACCTCATTCTCCAATCAAATTACGACTGGTTCTTGTTATTAAGCATCCATGCATTCAGCACTGCTCAAGACAGGGCAACTGCATTCCTTGCAATATTCAAAACAAAACAGAAGATGGGGCACACTGGAAAGCCCCAGAGAATAGCTAACTTGGGCCTAATTATTTATTTTCAAATTCAAGTATCACTTGAGAACACTAAGGAGACACTGTACCTCTCAGCATCCAACAAAAACCCAGCCCATTTAATACTTTGTAACCAGATTCCCAGTGTTTTCAGACTGAAGCAAAAGCAAAGTGGAATAATTTAACTGCATTTGGTAAGTATTTCAATCATCCACCAAGGCAGAACACACAGTACTAATTACACCATGTCCCTACAGAATGAACAGCCTTTTCTTTTTCCACATCTCAGAAACACCACTAGAGGCAAAGGAATTCACTTTTCTTCAGAAGCTCCGCTACGCATGTGGTACATCTAAGAAGCATGAGAGGGGAAGAAATATGCCAAAGTACCAAAATCCTTTAGCAACTTCTTTGGCTTAAAAAGAGAGACCACCTCACGCATAACTACATTGTTAGCAGCCATTGTTTCAGAAAACCAGGCTATTTTTATGCCAATGAAGCTCAAGGACAAGTGTATTTCTAATGAACCTCACAAAAACCACTTGAAATTTCAATAGGGCCCAACTGCACCCTGGTCCCAGTGACTTCAGGGTGAGTGGCTTGCACATACTTACACAGCTTTCATGGGCGCCCGATTCCCTGCAGGAAGAGCAGCGTGAGACAGGACTCCCCCACAAGAAGCGAAGAGAATGGAAAGAGCCTCAGGCTCAGCTCCTGTGGTGCTACAAAGGCTACCATCTGGGAGAAGAATGCACAATGCCAATGACCCCACACTCTTCAGTACTGGGATTTTTGGTTTGTGTGGTTTTTCTGGTGGGTTTTTTTGTTGTGGGTTTTGTTTGTTTGTTTTTGGGGGGTGGTGGTGATTTTTTTCCTTTTCTTTTTTCCTCTCCCCTAGAGTGTGTGCATTTGCCTGTATTCATATTTCTTCCCCCTCCTGCTCCCTCAGTGCCTGCCCCCTCCCCTGACATCTGCTCCATTCTGGCTCTTTCAATTCACTGGTTCCTGTCCTGATCCTAGCACTGAAAAACTCTGAGGAAAATGTTCACTTGAGCTCAGATTTTTACCACATGCCAACTGGAAGGAGCCTGGAGAATACTCTCCCTATTCTATGCTGCTCAGTGGAAGTCCCCCTGAACTGGCTCTTTAAATGTCACTACCAACCCGAAAGCTTACACTGGCCTCAAACAAGAGATTCTCTATTTTCTGCCTAATGGCTCACATATGGGGAAACTGCTGATCACTACAGATAGGCTTAAGGAATAATGAAAGGCAGCTACTTGTAATTTGTGGGGAAGGTATCTAAATCCATTTCCAGTAACTTCAGCCTGGAAATGCTGAACTGCTAATTGCTGTTAGCAACAGTCTGTGCTCAAAAGAAGTTTCCCAAATCAGACTGCTGGCATTCTCGAGTTTATCTGTTTGACTAGATTTAATGATATCACCAATGCCACCTGCAACATGAACAAATGCCTCATTAAATGAAAAAAGAAAAAACAAACCAAACCAACAAAAAATGCCCAAAGTCTAATAAAACCCAAACTCCAACCAACCAACCAGAGAACATGTTTGTGTTTATATACTCTGTAGCTCTAACCAAGCAAGGACAGTCTTCCTGCTCTTTTCCTCTGGCACCAGGTATCTTTGCATACTGGTTCTCAGCAGGCTGGCACATCTTCCCTCCCTAGCTATATGCTGCTAAACCAAAAGTAAACTTCCAATTTTGATTCCTCGACTGTGACCTAACATCTTTCCAATACCAAACTCCTCACAGAACAGTGACAAAGTTATCATAACCCAATATACAAAAATTCTTCTCACAGAAGGTAATTGGAAAATAAGACATGCTGTGTATGCAATTTTATATTAATTTCACAAGGGAAGGAAAATTAGAATTGTCGTATCACAGTCAGAAAATGCCTATTTTGATTTAACACTAATCCTCTTAACCTGGAAAAAGCAAGCTTTGCCAAAACAGATTGGTGATTCAGGCAGCCCTCCTCTTGAAAATGCACGGTTGACTCTCATCTTTAGTGTGCCTCACACTATAAAAAAATAGGCTGGATTACTGTTTTACACAATGCATGCCTTCCTGAGACCTACAACAGAACATCAGTGTTTCTCAGTAGACACCCCTACCTTTGAATTCATGGCGGAGAAAGGAACAGTGCGCATTTACATTGATTAGGATTTAAATATACAAACTGAAAAACATTAAAAAGCATTCAGTCACTTTAAATGTAGATGTTGTCGTAATTACACTTCCTGTCTATGTATGTATTCATGAAGCCAAAGGACGTGCAATGAATGTATACAGACTCCCCAGAGAATAAGCACAGCTTAGTTTTCATAAACCCCGTTATATTTTGCTTTTGCCACAGTAAATGGGAAGGTGGTGACGGAAACAGTTTAGTGGGTTGCCAGGACACTGACCATGACTGAAAACCCAGTGAACAATTTTGTTTGTTTGATTACAGTCTTCCCAAGAAATCTGCTTCTCCTAGAAATATTATGCTACCCTGTCATGGCTGCTGTGTAGTTAAGCTTGGGTCAGCACTTCCTCACATGTAATACCTGTGTAATGGCTCAGACTTGCCCTTGATTCGGAGAAAACTCCAGGAACAAACTTGCCAACAAAGTTTTCCAAGTTGACAAGCAGGTATTCTTTATTGCCGCACCAGGAGACACAGGGGATAGCTCCTCCTAACGTGTGTCTCTCTATTGCTACAAAAGCTGCCCTTATATAACCACTGGGCACACATACATATTCATGAGGCTACGTATGGATTACATCATTTTCTAGAAAGTGTCCCGCATCCGTACAGAAATGTGGTAGCGGTCTCCGAGGGTCGTTTACTTGTTCCAACAATCTTCATCACTTCTGGCAGTCTTTGGAGCATGTGCAGTAGATGCTTATACAAACTTAACTGGTTCGGTAATACCGCAGACATAACTACCCTCCTGTCCTTCTACTTATCAGTTAGTTTAACTGCAGCCCATCCTGGACACCTGC
>WYDI02008558.1:0-19616 GCA_009867235.2 Psittacus erithacus | reverse complement strand
CAGTTTGGGTCAGGTGTCCTGTCTCTGCTTCCTCCCGGCTTCCCCTCCTCCCTGGCAGACCATGAGGCTCAGAAAGTTCTTGGTCAGAGTAAACACCACTGAGCAGTAACTAAAACCATCGGTGTTATCAGCGCTGTTCCCAGGCTGAAAGCCAAAAACACAGCACTGCACCAGCTACTAAGGAGGAGAAAAATGACTGCTGCTGCTGAACCCAGGACCATAACCTGGCATGTTCATGTCTCAGGAGCTGCATCTTGAGAAGAAGTGTAAATAGAAGTCAGAAAGGGAGTGACGGTTTAATTACTGCCAGTAAAATGCAGGGTACTATTGCAGAGAAAGGTGCTGAAGAAACACAAAGTACTCAGTATGTTCCATCAGTCGAAGTGAGAGATTGGAAGTATATCTGGAGTGTCCTCCAAGGTGGCTGAGGTGAGACTGTGACTGAGGCCTGTCATGACTGATGTGATTCATCAGTAGGTGACTTCTGCAGAGGCACAAGTGTGTGGTTCATGTGGTCTCTGTCCTGAGCTGAACCCAGTAAGCAGTGGAAGCTTTCAGGGACTGCCAAAATGGTTCACAAAGCAGTACAAGAAAACTCAGAGTTTGAGAATCTTCCTTCACTCTGATTCCACAACACACTCGAATTTTTACCCCAAATCCCCATGAGGTCACTGCCAAAAAACAATCATTAGGAGCAAAGTATGTAACAAGAGACTTAGAGTGTGTTTTTACAGTCACCAGATAAATGCTGATCTGAGTAGTAGTAATCTATTAAATCTAATTATTCCTGGAAGAACCCTGTATTGAGGTAGTCTCACCACCACAAAACATTTTTCCCTCCTTGAGCTGTACCCTGTATTTCTCTTTTTTTCCTAATTTTCACCCTCTGAATGCTGTAGAACACGAATGCATTTAGTGGCTAAGTAATATCTGGAAAATAAGCAAAGCCAGACAATAACTACCATGCTGAAAAGGCAGTAGGAAACCTGAGTGGTGAATAACAAGCAAAGTGTTCAACACTGAATTTAGGTGTTCTGCTTCAAAATGTCAAGGTGGGTAAGACATTGGTTCTACAGCTCATGTGTTCTGGTATCAGTGGTGGTATAAAGGCATCTTTATGTCCTTGGATGGTTGTCTCTGTAGTTTGGGGCTTGAACAGGAGTTCATATTGTGTGCATGTTTTCTGGTGGAGAAATAGCTATGAGAATAATCTTAGTCTTAAAATTTACTCTTCTAATGTTGTCAGAAGGCCTGGTGTGGATATGGAATTTACAGCTTAAGTTTTCCCTTGATGATTTACAAACTCCATACAAGCCATTTTACCCCTGAGAGTAGCTTACAGGAGCCTGAGGACACATTGAAGAAAATCTGAAGTGAGAGAACAAGAATTAAATCACGTTCTGCCATCACTTATGAACTGCCGGCAAGATGGACATTGATATGTCTGAGTTTACTACTCACTCATAGCCAGTAGATGGAGCTTTTAGTAATAGAGTTTCTAGGTGTTCTTCAATTATGAAGACTTCTTGAAGCACATTGTTTAAATAGACAAAAGCATATTAAGGATCTATATCTATAGAGAAGAGGATATTGTTTGTATGGCAGCATCTTTATTTGTTTATGCTGAGTTCATCTTATTTTGAGTAGAAACTCAGGCCCTTCCATGCAGGTGTGCTGGTAGAAATATTCAGAAGCATTTATGACTAATAGGTAGCAAATACACACAGAGTTTGTCAGAGCTGAGCTTTTCCATGAGCTGCTAAGCCAGAGATGGTCACAATGGTCAGATTTTCAGAGAGCATACAGACACTTTGACAGTTTCCCTTGTAAATAAGAATGTAAAACTACTCAGCATTCAACTACTTGTAGATAAACCAAACACTGTGAGTACCTTTTATCATTCCTTTTAGATAACAGGGACTGATTACTTTTAAAACTGCACCTGTGGTTCTGTATTTGGAAGTCTTTAATCTGAAGTGGTACATGAAAAGAAAGCTTCCACTCAGCTACGTTTTTACCAGTGTAATTTTGTCAGTATCGTTAGGTTGGTAAACCTGATACCAAAAAACCATGATAAACCACTGCTTCTATGTAGATGAAGTAAGCTTTTAGACCCATTGTATGATCTGGCGTGGAGGATGGAATTATTCCAGCAGTTCAGTTTCAGTACAGCATCTGATCTCCATGCAATTCTAGCAGTGACCATATTCTGCTTTGCTATGCTTTTTATGACTTAGGGCTTAATACCTTGCTTCCTGGCAGTGAAATGTTCTCATGATGACCCTGTCATCTTCTATGTAAGGAAATGCCAAAGACAAGTACATGCTTCAGTGGAAAGGGTTTTAAGACCATGAAGACCATGCAGATGTCCTGTTTTTACTAATTCCACTGAGTATTTTCTCTAGCCTAAGTCTAACAAATCCATGTGTTTTCTGGCTTCTGGGCAGTGGTAGATTCTGCATTCAGTGGCGTAGATTCTGCGGACTTCCTGTTTAAAACTAACTAAATATTCCTATATAAAACTAGCTTTAGACTCAGTGACCTTGAAATGTAAGTTCTGATCTCCTTTTCTACTGGTTTGATCTGTTCTCCATCCTGTTGATGCTGTGAAGATGCTTCCCCATTGCTCAGCTTATAGAATTGCTTCTTGGTTGAATGAACAATGAATTCTGCTGCTTGGAATGCTTTATAGATGGGAATTACATGATCCAGTGCATATAATTTTTCTGGGATAAATGTATCAGCTTGTTTTCTCATAAGAAGTTTGATAAATGTGGTTCCTGTGACTAGCTAAACACAGAAGGGAACACCATTTCTTCTGTGCATCTTTTTGGAGGGGGCTAATTGAT
Source organism: Psittacus erithacus (assembly GCA_009867235.2). Classification (NCBI taxonomy): domain Eukaryota; kingdom Metazoa; phylum Chordata; class Aves; order Psittaciformes; family Psittacidae; genus Psittacus; species Psittacus erithacus. The sequence goes on along the minus strand of WYDI02008558.1, from coordinate 16,767 downwards.
TACAAGTAAATGATAATGATGTACCTCTTGATTTTGTGCTAATCGTTTTTTAGGCTAGCTGATAGTTCAGATCATTCAGTTCAAATCAGGGCAGAAGTTCCCAATGGGAACTCATGTGTCTTGTTTCCATTTCAGCCAAAGCAAGTCCCAGTTTTGGCACTGATTCAGGTTGGTATTTGGCTCCTGTGGCTGGGATCTGTGCTATAGGGATCGAAGAGGTATTGCCTTCACAACCAACTCGAAGAACTAGTAGTTCATTTTAAAAAGTAATGAGCAGATCTAGGATTTAGTGGTTCCTATTTCTGAATACAAAAGTCCATGTATATTCTGGTGTAGGGAACTGAAAGTGTCAGGGGAGAACAGTATAAAATAGATGCAATTTTGTGGAGTCTTGAAAGGGAGCAGGCAGCAGGATAGAAAGACCTGAGTGTTAAAGAGCCAAACAGCAGAAAGGGAAGATAATTTTTCGTCATTATGTACCAGATTTTCCAAAGAACAAAGTATCTTCTGAATAAAGACTACTGAAGGCAAATGGGACTTGAGTATTTTGAATCATGTAATTCCCCTTTGCATTTTCAGCAGAGTTCAGTATGTGGGATGTTGACTGGAGCCTATCAGAAATGAAAGGAGGTGGGAAAAGGAAATTATTTTCCTTTGCTGAAAGTTGTGATGAAAATGAAAAACATCATCTTTCAGATTTGATTTGCTTAAATTTAGGAAACACAGGAAGGAACAGGAATTGCGATGTACAAGCAATCTAAAAAGCACCAGGCATTAGGAAAAGCGGAGCAAGTCAATCAGATGGAGGAGTCTTCCCCCTGCCCCGGGTGATCAGGTAACAACATAGTGCAACTGTTTGACCTTGGAGCACTGTAGCCATGCAGCAACATTTGTGGCACAAGGATGTTTTACAACAGTGCTCTTCATTTAGAAAAATGCTGCAATATGTTAACACCTGGAATTTCTAGGCCTAGGATCAATGTGTCACATCCTGTGTTTCCAATCTGTGTTGCACTCTTTCTTCAGGAGTCAGGATGAATAATGTGAGAGCCGAGCTTTAAACCAGCATTAACATAGTGTTTAATTTCTGTGTCATCTCAGAGCCTGTCTGCCCGCAGATGATGGCAAGGGATGGGTGACTCTGGGCTGTAGTCTAGAACTTCCACAGGCTGCACAATTTATAGATCTGCAGAGATTTATAGTCCCATTGGCTCAAATCCTCTCTCAGAGGAACATTTTCCAGAGCTAGGTAATTACCTGAGTTCTGAAAGCAATGTGCCATCATCAAATACATTGCGATATTCTCCTTCCCCTTATTTTTTTACTGTAACAATCTGTAGTTTGAAAGCCAGCTTCTTTTTTCTGAGGCTAGAATAGCTTCCCTGCAGTGTTTGTCTTGGGTTGTCAAAGGAGTCCAAATGCCAGCAAAGAGCATTGCTAACAAGAATTTACCTGTGTGACACAATAAGCAGAACCCTCCTGCAGCAGTATGATTGCGTAATTACTGCTGTCATATGTAACAGAACAGCAGCATGGACATCAAGTGCTCATTCCTGACTGGAATTTCTTGACCTATGCAAGCAGCTCCAAGGGCAGCTGAATCGATGCGCTTGGGTCTTGCAGTGTGGTCTTGTGTGCTTGGCAGGCAGAAAAAGCCAATTGTTGCCAATTGGTTTGGCGGACTTCTTTCATTCTTTGCAGTATGTTCACATTGTTCAGTGTTGTGGAGTCTTGAGGTTTCTCAGGTTAGTCTTTGTACATGCTTCTATACCCAAGGACATACTCAGGACTCTGATATGCCCCATTTTGCTATGTAGATAAATGACCACATGTGGTGAAGCAGAACAAGACCTGGCACAGTTTGAATTCAAAGGCATAAAGGCATATAGTCTGCAAGCTGAAAAAGCAGGTTATTAAAAGCATCTATTAGCAAACTGGCAAAGAAGGCACATAATGTACTTAATATCAATATGTCTTTTGCTGTATATGTTGTTCCTGGAGCATCCAAGAAAGAGGATGGAGGTGATATTTGTCATAGTCCTTTCCATCCTTTTATGCTTCTGAAGTGAGCGTTTAGCTTTTAGATTAGGAAGATTGTGAGATTGTTTTATTGAAGCTCCCCCCATGTATGTTCATGGAGAAATTTTACCAAATGAAATGTTTTGGATTATAAATTCCAAATTTGGAAATCCAAATTTGGATTATAAATTCCATTTTCCAAAAAGACTTACATGCAAAGGACCCAGATTCACCAGTCTTTATGCTTGTAACCTGCAGATGAATTCAATGGGAAACGAGGAGTCTCTGCTGAATCTGGCCCAGAGGAGCCAGAGACTTGCCAGGAGTTCCCTGGATACATAGGTATTAGAAGAAAAGAATGCCATCTGTGTATGTGAAAGAATTCCCCAAATGGGGAAATCTTTGCCATCCATTTACAGTCTTTCTGAGCCACCCAGGTCACCTTGGACATACTAGTCTGGCCCTTTGGTCTCTGTTCCTGTCCTTAATGCCACTGTAAGCTAATAGAAATCCAACTTGTCCTTTTTGCCCTCTGTTTAGCGTCATGCCTCCAGCACAAGAGTCATTGAGCATAATGTTCATCCAGTAAATCCAAGTGAAAAGGATACTGTTCATTTGCAGTTCTATTAGTGGAAGCTACGGTTAAAAATTCAAATCTAGGCAGCAAGATAATTGCAGGAGCTGATTGCCAGCCATCCTCCTGTGTTGACTCACAGGGCAAAATGAGTGAGAGTGAGAAAGAGAAACTAAAATTATAGTACAACTCTCTGAGGAATATTAATGTAATAGTTTTAACGTGATCCCGCTCACATTTTATCAAGTAATGGTAATAAAAAGGGTAGCTCTGGTAATTTTCACAACATTACATTTCCCTTGGAATAATTGTGGATCGACACTCGCTTTGCAAGCTAATGCAACCTGACTTGACTATACACCTCTGTATCAGACCTGGCTAAAGGAATGCTGTAGATGTGGTCACAATCTGCTGTAATGGTTTGTTTTTCTGAGCACTTGGGAGACACAGGGAATGCAGAAAACAGTTCTGAATGTTTTTATCATTTTTGTTATTTAGGGGAAGATTGTACCTTTGGGCTGAAGAAGTGCATTCTGGAATTCTAATCTTGTTTGCTACATTATTTATATGCAGTCCTCTAGTGATCCAGTGTGGTGAAGGATCCTTGTGGGAGCAGGTTGTTCTGAAGTCTCGGGAATTGCTTTGGGAAGCTTATTAGCTATGTAAAGTAGGTGCATTTTGGGTTAATGCAAATGTGAAATTTCTTTATAGCCCCAGTCAAGAGTCTGGGCCCCAGTGTGCCTGACATTGGCTTTGCTTGGTAACAAACACACAGTCACTTCCCTACAGAACTAACTGTCCACTCATGAGATGGATGGCCTCAAGCAGTTGAAACACATGAGGAGGTAACAAGAGAACCAGTGGAGCTTAGCTAAAAAGCAAAATTAACAGTTCACTGCCTACAGGGCCAGTTGTTGAATGGTTTGTAGACACTGAACTGGAGATTACTCTTAGCTTACTTTCAGACACAATCTGCATGCCCTGTGCAGTGTTAATATTCAGGATGTGCTATGGCAGGAGCAGAGCTAAGATGCAGATGCTGTGAGCTTCAGCAGAAAAGTGACTGATTTAGGGACTTGAGCCACTTTCTCAGCTGCCTTAGAGGTAGGTCACGTAGTAACTCTGTGAGCTCCTACAAGAGTCCTAAAGAAATAAAAGCCATCTGTAAGTCTGATCTGAGAACAAGCAAGTGAATAACAAGGACAGTGTTCCAGCTATGTCCAACTTGATGGTTTACTCATAGCCTGGCTGTGCTCAGCCCACTCTCTGTAGCCTCTCTAGTTCCTCTGTTGCGGTATCTTACGTTCTGTGCAGTTTATTTCTTCAGCTGGAGGGCCTGCTTGTAGGTATAATGTTGTTGGCCAGGCACCTGGCACTTAAGCTAAAGAAACAGTGAACAGCTAATAAGACGTTACTGTTCTCTCAGCTGACTTACCTACAAACATACAACCTGTGTGGCTAAGACAGACATTAACCCTTTCCTAGAGTGGGGCAAAATGGGCTTTTTTATGCTGTCATTACTAAATCAGATTATACTTTTTTCAATTCCCAGTGCATTTCTAGGTAAGCTTATTTATAGCTCTCCTGCTTTACTCCTTATCTTAAGCCCTACTGCTGCTATTTACTACACAGCCAATGTGTTTTGTATACAAAACACACAAAGCAGAACTAAGAATTTCTATTCGGTTTACTTTTCTCTCCTATGCCAGGCAGCTTAATGAGGCCAGTCCAGGATAAAAAATATTAGCATCTGCTGTGTGGAGCAGCACAGAAAGCTAATGCAAAGCATTCAGGTAGGTCTTATGTATTCCGTCAAAAGAAAGTGCCTCCTGGGTGTTTATTCCTGCAAATGAGATATAAAATAGTTTCACATTTCCCTGGGGTTGTTGGTGCTGTTCACTCCATCACACTGCAGTGGACAGAGATCCATTAGAAGTTTTAAAACTAATCATCTGCTGGGTTATGATAGCCTCACCCTGCTTGGCAAGGTGTTGTCAGCTTTCCATCACTCTTGTCAACACTGCTGGTTTGCAGTGCTTAGAAGTGGAAGGGGTTTTTTGCAGCTATTAACAATCTGATTCTTCCAGTCTTGGTTTCTACCTGCCACCTTCTGAACATGTTTGCTTCAGATTTGTAACACGTACAGTATGCAGAGGAAAAAGGTCAAGAAAGGATATTTTCTTTTCCAACATGTGTCTTCAGCAGATGTATATAAAGATCTACAGAGATACCAAGCTAGTTTTCATTAACCAGTGTGGCTGCAGCGGTGCCTGCTGAAAAGCTGATGTGGTGGTATCTTCTGTGTTGTGAATTATACACAGCTCACTAGACCCCCACCTAAAGGGATATGAATTCCTTTGCAGGGTACCGAATACCTTCCAACTCTTACTGAAGTAAATAGAAATGATACCTTGTAGGATCTGTGTTGCTGGGATTTACTGTGTCTGTTGCTCGCCCTTGTGCAAGATGCTGTATGACACAGAACAAGTCTGAGTGGAGAGAAGTCAGAGATGACTGATGAAAGGATCATAAGATAGGCATGAAAAGTACAGTATTTTGAAAATTATAAAGTTTTTGGGTATACTTTTTTGCTTAGCCACATGATCTAGAATGTGTGGGGTTTTATATAGAAAGACTTAAATTCTCATTTACTAGCATGGCTCTCAGACCTGTGTTTTCCTAGTCTCATTTTTGCTTCTATTTGACTGACTTTGAAAGCTGACTTACACTTTCAAACAGCCTTCATGTAGGAGCAGGTAAATGTCTTTGGTACCTTTAAGGTGTGCAAGATCCTCTGTGTCTTACTTCCTCTGCATTTTACTTTCTCTAAGATATGCCCCGTCCCTGGCAGTGTTGAAGGCCAGGTTGGACGGGGCTTGGAGCAAGCTGCTCTAGTGGAAGGTGTCTGTGCTCACGGCAGGGGGTTGGAATTGAATGAGTTTTAAAGTCCCTTCCAACACAAACCATTCCATGACTCTGTGATTATTTTCTCTTCTCATGAGCTCAGCTTTAAGAGTCCCCACTAAAAGCTGCACAGAAGACATGTAACAATACTATGCCTAGGGATCTCCCAATGAGACTTTTTTAAAGAAAGGAGAGAGATTCTCATTTAAAGCAAAGGAGAGATGCCTCATGTATTTCAGCTGTTGCTCTCCGCATTAGCAGTCTTTGAAGGGAATGTGCTGATTCCAATCAGGACTGCAAAACATCTTTTAAGAAGTAGTTTGTTCAGCAGATACTGGAAGGGATGTTTCTAGTTTGTAAGAAAATTATTGTTCTCTCAGTGTGTGTACATGCATGTACAGGGAAAGGAGGGTAGGAAACCTTATTATCTTAATTCCCACTAAAAGTAATCTTCCTTTTAATAGCATTAGTAACATAATCCAAAGTGCTGTTTGGACAGAGTTGTTGCAGATAATGTAGTTCTTGGCTGTGTGGGAGACAGGCATATTCTAAACATACACATACTGTATATACGTGTATGTCTGTAGGAGAAGCATTTGTATCCCGGGCATATAAAATTTCTTTGGAATGCAGTTTTAAAGCATCTTCTACCAAATGTATTGCAGAGTCAAGATACTCTGAGAATTACAGAGGGAAACTATTATTGTAACAGCTAGCAGTAGTTCTTACCACAATATAGAAATAATATATAGAATATAATCCTGGAGAAGGACTCTTCATCAGGGGCTGTAGCAACAGGACAAGGGGTCTTGGGTTCAAACTGAAACAGGGGAAATTCAGGTTAGATATAGGGCAGAAGTTCTTCCCTGTGAGGTGCTGGCACAGGGTGCCCGGAAAAATGATAAATGCTCCATCCCTGGCAGTGTTCAAGGTCAGATTGGACAGGGCCTTGGGTGACATGGTCTAGTGGAAGTTGTCCCTGCCCATGGCAGGGGGTTGGAAGTGGATGATCTTAAGGTCCTTTCCAACCCAAACCATGCTGTGATTCTATGAGTAATGCAGCCCAGGTAGTCATTCAGTCTTGATTGGAATGCTCCAAAAGACAGAGATGCCTCCACTTCTCTGGCAGGTTGTTCCAGTGGCTAACAATCTTCGCTGCATAAGTAACTGCATAAATCCCGGCTTCTAGTTTGTATAAGTCTGGCATTTCACTGCTGGCTGCTGTTTCTTTTGGTATCTTTCTACACTTGATTTTTAAAAAGCTTTCCGGTACTTTCTGTTTGCTTTCTCAAAAGGAATGTATACATAATAAGCTAGTCACTCTTCTTTTTTAACAGGATAAATAGATTGAGGTCTTAAGTTCTCTTGCGGAAGGACATTTTCTCAAGCCTACCAGGCATTTCTGCATGTCTTACCGTACTTTTCCAGTTTTCCAAAATCCCTTGCAAATTGCAGTACAAAACTGCAAATCACCGCCGCATAATTCCCCTCCATTTCTTACATGCTTTTCCTCCATATTCTAGGATCCTACTAATCCCTTGTGTGAGGACCAAGCATTCAAGCACAGGATAAAAGCAATGAATAAGGAAGAGCCTGTGTAACTTCATGTTATACAGAGCAGCCTGCTCTCCAGTCAGCGAGAGATGAGTTAATTTGCCTGAACACAAGGCAGGTTGTGAGGATCTGAAACTGGAGTTGTGTGTGACTGATTTTGGCCTATATTGTGTGGGTCTCCAGGCAGGTATAAAGAGAGAGGGGGAACTTGAGTTGCACATTTCACATATAACTTTCTTGTCATATAAGCCCATTCATTGTTTCATAGAATCATCATAGAATCACAGACTCATCATAGAATCACGGACAAGAGAAAATAATCACAGAGTCATGGAATGGTTTGGGTTGGAAGGGACCTTAAAGCTCATCCAGTTCCAGGCCCCTGCCACGGCAGGGACACCTTCCATTAGAGGAGGGTGCTCCAACCAGGCCTTGAACATTTCCAGGGATGGGGCAGCCACAGCTTCTCTGGGCAGCCTGTGCCAGCGCCTCAGCACCCTCACAGGGAAGAGCTTCTGCCTAAGAGCTCATCTCAGTCTCCCCTCTGGCAGGTTAAAGCCATTCCCCTTGTTCTGTCCCTACAGGCCCTTGTCCAAAGCCCCTCTCCAAATTTCTTGTAGGCCCCCTTTATGTGTTGAAAGACTGCTCCCCTGAGATTTCTCTTCTCCAGGCTGACCTTCTCCAGGTTTTCTGCTCATGCTATTTCACATCCTCTCTGCTTTTTCAGAAAGCTGGTGTGTGTGCATTGCTGCTGAAATAGCCTAATGCTGCCCTTTCTTGATCAGCACTTTGACTGGCATTTGCAAGGGAAGGTCCCTCCGCAGGACCGTACAGGGTCTCAGGCACCTGTGTTACTTATGAAGCCAGTTAGGCTCTAAGAAGGGTTTTGCCTTTCAGTTTAGCAAAGACCCCAAATGAGCCCAAAGATCTGGATATTCGCAGCAGTGAGTCAAGAAGGACATTGATTTCAAATATGCTCTTAACATCCAAGAGTGTTAATTGCTGGAAGAGGATGAGTCAATACAATCATCTGATGTGCAGTAATATTAAGGAGGGAAAAGAAAAGAAAAAGGAATAGGCCAAATGTCTGAATGGATAATGGACTTTCTGCTTGAGTGGTAATGATTTTAAGCCAGCCCTGACCCAAGTGGATAGGATTTATTCTCAGAAGCAGCCAGCAAAAAGACTGGTTTTTAAGGAGGCTAAACAATATTCATTCCAAATCTTAGCAGTTTTCTGTCAGCACCATGCAAGTCTGGATTTGGGCTCTAATCTAAACCTCTCCCATGAGGCCTGCAGACCTGACAAATCCTCTTAACCTTCCTTTTCCTCCTCTATTTTGTTCCTTGCCCACTCTGTGGTGAAATTCAGTCATCCAACTGTAGCTTTATAGATTTAATTTGTTTTGAATGAAGAATTACACTGTGGTAAGAGCGATGGTCACTAAATAAGTCACTTAGCATGCAGAAATAGCCCCCAAAGGTTCAGCTTAGAGTAAGGTATATGCTTAAATACTTTGCCAAATGAGGCAGAGGCCAAGCATATGATGGAAACAGGCAACTTTTTAAATTCTTTGTATTCATTCAGGCCAAAAGAAACATTTGGTGGGGCAAGTGGCTGCTACAGCGAAGCCCTGAAGGTCCTGTTAAGGTTCAGAAGGTTTATTCATGTTGTTTCCTGAATCAAAAATTACTTTTACCTTTGATTGCTCTAATCTACAGGGGTTTGGCCTTAGAAATGAAAATGAAGGTTAGAATCAGTGGAGATGGACAGGGGTGTAATCTGCTTTCATTAGGGACAGACATCAAAGAAGATAGTTAGGATGCAATGACAGAGGACAGGGTTAGTTTCTTGATGTTCAGTGTTTGCCCACCTTCTCCATCAGCTGTTAACAGTTAAGCAAAGAATTTGTTCCTGCCTGGTCCCTTATGATGTCTTCTCTCTCCATCTTGTCACGGAAACAGTGAAACGGGGCATTTGGCAACATTCAGGCATGTTACAGTATTTCTATGTTTGTGAAATGAGATGTTTTTAAAACCTAAAATCCCTGTGGCATAAGAATATTATTTTTATCTAGAACTTTCCAGAAACCAAGATAGACCAACATTTTCACAGGTCATCTCAGAGTTTTAGAACCTGGTTTTCAGCTCAAACTGCTTTTGTCTTGACATGCAGGTGGAATGAGTGCTTGGAGCTGGTGGGGGTGAGTTGGCATGTTGGGTGCTTTGCATTTAAGACAGTGAATCTGCACCAATGGTGAACACCCCAGAAACTCAGAGAAGTGATAATTTTGCAGAGGATTTAAATTATTACAGTAATTTGGTTCAAGGAATGCCAAATCCAGCCTGAAACTCAAAACACAGGTGTCCAGCAGTTGAGCATCTCCTTGTTTTGATGTGATTCTAACTCTGAGGACTGTATAGCAGGGAAAAGAAACCTAATGAAGAATAGCACCAACCTCTGTAAGACTGAGAATAAAGGGGAAAAGGGGGTTATGGGAGAGAAGGTTGCAGAAGTTACTTTGAAAATAACCAGTTCAGCTGCTGGAAAAAATAAAGCATATGGGGAAGGGGGTGGAACCCCCCTACAAAGCAAGCTGCTTTATGCATTCAGATGTAAGGAAGAGTCTTCAAGAGCTGAGCTTAGGCTAAAAAGAGCTTAATCAAAGTCAATGGACAATTATAATGTTGGAACATTATGATGATAAAATACTGGATCTTGAAATTGGTCCAGGGGAAGACAGAGGAGCCTAATGTTTTCCATAATTGATTTCAAGGCTCGGATGGGGAATACTGTGTATTATAGAAACATCAATTGTTCTGTTTTCTTAATAATTTAGACAGGCTGTTTCTTTGATAGTGATGTTTTCTGCAGCTGTGAAAATAACATTCTGGGTAAACACAGAGTAATGGCGAATGTAGGTACTCGACATCAGAAACAGGTTGCACTTTCTGCATCAGTATTAGGAGTCAATAAAAGAAACAACATTTGGAGGCTGTTATTTGGTAATTTGTATGCGGATGGTTTCTCAATTACTTTATGACTGCCTGGGACTGCAGGAAACACACTTAGGGATTTCATGTTCCAACTGAATATTGCCAGTAATACTCTATAACTGGTTTTGATAGATCTCAAGGTATTTTGCAAAGGAAACCAGCACTGTAATCCTTATTGAACAAGAGGGAAATTGAGGTACAGAGGCATATATCGATTTGTTGACTGACTTTTGCTGTGTATTGCCTATGAGCATAGAATGTCACTCCCTTGGTCACATAACTATACCCTAATGATTTGTGGAGGTTGCTTTAATTTGTCTCTTAAAAGTAGGACAAGAATGACTGTTTTCCCCTGTAAAGTGATAAAGTCAGATGACAGCATCCTAAGAATGTATAAGCAGGTGATATGAAGGATGTTTTTAACTGAAACATTGGTGCCAGAAGTTGAATCTTTCAAATACAAAAGTAGACATATTTTAGAGCTCTACTTACTAAAGGCACAGGCTTAAGGCCTAGATCTATATCCCCACCTTTGCTGTAATTTAGGAACAGCTGCATCCATTTCACTAAGGTGTCAAAACAATGTAATGGTTAACACATATCCCAAGAGTTCAGAAGGACTATGAAGTCAGGTGTCCCCTTTCTGGAAGAGGTGAGACCTTTAGGGCCAATTGTGAAATCACAGATTTTCACCCAAGTTCAGAATTTGAAGTTTGGGATGTGTCAGTTGGGGCTTTTTTAAATTTCTTTTGATTTTTAAGTAAAACAAAACAGCTTTGAGAAAATAAAGCTTCAGTTTTTACTGGCCAACATTGCAGAACATGATACCTATCCATATTGAGTAAATCCATGAGCAGCAGTCTAATTGCCCTGGATTTTCCAATAAATTATTTCAGAAGTTAACAAACAAGTCCTTCATATATTATACTATGCAACTCTGCTCAGTATTGGGTTGCTTGTTGCCATAGCTGCAGCTCAGGAAAATGCATTTTTCTCTAAGATTTATAAACAGAGATTGCAATGTTTTAGCTCTGTGTAGCAACACACAATATCCAGTGTCCCCAAGTTGCATATAAATTTAAACTCTAGGGAGTCATTCAGATCACATTTGAGCCTTGGTATACGTGTAGCACAAGAATAGCATCTCACTGGTTATCCATTAATGTATCTTGTACTGTCCGCTCAGAAGATGCATTTCACCAAGGTAGAGTCTGGGAACAGGGGAAGCAGTTTCATCATTTCAAACCTTGGGGATTGTACTGTTTGGCTGGGGAGGAGCCAGAACACACAAACCTGACTTTCCGGTTTTTTTCCCTGCTCGACAGCTTTGCACTTCTTGTGTTTGCTTCAATTTTGGAAGTAGTGAAGATCATGTTAGGAAGGCTTGATTCAGTAATGCCACTAACACCCTTTGAGGTCCAGGGTGATGCAGTTTCATAAGATAAAGCACATTATTTCAGTTGTTGGTATAAACAGAGCATTTTCTGGTACTTCTCTGAAGTGTATGTGAAGAAACATTTTCACTTGTTTGGCTTGATAATATAAGCAGCACTAGTGACTCACTAAGGTCAGCCCCACGCTCTCCCAAGAGGCTGAATCTTCAATCACCTCCGTCGGTCAGAAGAGGAGCTCTGGTGTCTGGTAGAAGGGCTGTAGCTGTAGGACGCATGAAGGACACAGCTACTCTGACATTTCCACTAGGAAGTGCACCCAGTCATGCCAACTTCTTTTGAAATTCTGGCCATTCAGGCTGCAATTTCCAGAACTCTGCTGTTGTATTGGCTTCATTCCTATGAAGTAGATGGGTGGAATGCTGTTTAGTTAATGGAAGTGGACTTAAAAGATTAAAATCTTTTAAAGATCTTTCTAAACTGTTTAGTTCTGGAGTTACCTCAGGAGAGACAGGTAACGTGACAGCACCCTGAAGGCACTGACCTTAGCAGAAGTGCGAACAAGTTGGGAGTGCATTGTTCTCATTTTTGCCAATGCAGGTTTCTTTCCTTTCTCATACCTGGTTTTTAATCCTGTTAGCCCTTTGTTTCAACACAAAATTCTCTTAGAAAGGTGTTGCTTTTTAGAAAGATTTCAGCTTAGGCCGATCACAGCTTTTTGCTTGTGTCTTGTTTTCTGAGTCTGAAACCATGAGATAGGAACCATTGTTTTCTGTAGCCAGACCCCACTAATACATCTTAAGTGTGTTCTCCATTTCTTCCCCCCTTTTAAAAAGTTAATGAGCCATAAGGAAAAGGCTGATAATGAGATGTCTATTGTCAGCATCATGGGTTGTGCCTATAGTCTTCTGCGGAATTGTTACAGAGAAACATTTCTGTTCTGGAGTATAAAATGTAGAGTTTGAACAACACCTTTGTATGGTCAGGGATGGATTTTTTAACAGGCTATAGACTTAGACCTTTGTATGTATCTTCTTAACAGTTTGATTTATGTGGCATTAGATGTGGTACATTTTCAGTCTTGCCTTTTGCTTTGGTTTGGGGAAAGCTAAGGAAAAATGGCATGTATTTTTTCCAGGAGCTGGGGATTTTTTATTTAACTCTTCACTGGCTTCTGATTTCACTTATTGAGGATTTGTTTCTGTCTATAATAAATACGTCAGCAGATTAAGTGGATGAAACAGTTACTTCTGGCATTAAGCTGTAGGAATCGGAGTATGGGGGAGAATAACCTCAATGGAGCATAGAAGGACAAATTAAGAACCGGTATTAGCAAATGTAATTCTTAATGTATGCATAGCAGCTCTTATTAAAATTCTGATGCGAATCTCAGGTCAGAATCCAATATCATGTTATTTATGTAAAGAAACAGCTTGCTTTCACCTGGCTACAGTTGCACAGAAAGGTTAGAATTCTTTACATTTCTCTGTGCCCAGCTCATGCTGATGTTCCTGCTTGCAGTGGGACCACTCACGTAAGCTCCTGCATTTTGCAGCTGTCCGCTTCTTACATGCCTGCATTTCACATCCTTGGCATCAGATTTTTGCCACCATTATCTGGCAGTCCCTGAGTCAACAGAAAAAGGAATTGACAAAAGCCATGAAAGTTCTAAAATAAAGGTTTTTTTCTTATGTAAATATTGCAAAATACGAATAATAGAACATTTCAAGTTGGGAGTACTCCGTGTCATGCCCATATGTGAGGCTTTTGGGCAGCTATTAATTTTGTCCAGAGAATGAAGGGTGTTTGAACATATCCTCAGTTCGACAGCAATTTTCCAAAAGCATACTTGAAGAAAATAATAAGGTGCCTTCCAATATAATAATGTAATGCCAGACTTTGTAATTTCTCCTCCTTTGCCTGTTAAGTGAAGGCTGTTTATATTTTCTGGTGGATACTATAATGGCTATGGAGAGGAAGGCTAAAGCAGCAATCTTTAATATCCATTCTAGTGCCTCAATGTTAACTATAACCCTACACTAAATACAGGAATTGCACAGAAAGGAGCCGCTTTCATTAGTTGATCATATTTTCAAGAACTAAGTGTTGCTGATTCATAAGCATAATCATATTGTTCTTTTTGTCCTTTGTATGTAAGGGAGAGAACAGAGAGCAGATCTGCTCTTAGAAAGTGCCTGAAATAACCTCCATGCTGGCTTTGTGCTTCAAGGGCTGCCCAGGGCTTGCTCTGAATTTGTCTGCCTGTCCCCTGAAGACAAACTAGCACCTCTGGATACTCACGGAGCACAGCATGTGCTGGCTGCATACCATCTGACCCTCAGGATAAATATTTCTTCCCTACAGCATGAATCTCAGTTCTCTTTTATTTCAGAAGGAGTGAAGCGTAGTCTGGTTTCTATCGGTAGCAGATTATTGTCTTTTCCAAGGAAGCGTAGGCAAGGTCACTCAGCATCAGTGAAACAAGGGCCAACAAGTACAAATCTTGCGTACACTTTTCATTATGCCATCTTTACTCTCAGTCTGCAAATTATCTAGAGCTGTATTTACATCCTTGTGACTGATTAGAAAAGGTTTTGCAAATTGCTGCCTGCTCTCCTCTGTGGTTCTATCAGTGCAGGGATACAGATGACTCAGAGACTGCTAAGTGGTCCTAAGTAGAAAAGAGGGAAAAGAAAAGGAAAACTGTTTCTTTTTTGAAAGGACTTACCTGATAGAGGAGGGAGAGTAGCATGCCAGGACTACATACTCTTGACTCCCTAACACAGAGCCTTCTGTATCCACCTTAGAATGAGCAGCTTTCCTTCTTCAAATTCCATGTGAAATGGAGGTTGGACTAGTCTGCTGAAACAGCATATACAGCTTGAGCTGACATAAGAGCTGTTAAGAGAGGTGATAAATGTTCTTTGTTAGGTTCCCTCTAGTCGATGGAGACAATAACTGATCATGTATTTAATCATCTGTGTGTATGTATGTGAGAGAGGCAGCGATGCTGAGGAGCTGAGCATCAGCTCCTGGCTTTGCCACCTCTAACTGCCGTGTGTCCCTGGGTATGTCAGTTCCTCCTCTGCATTTCACACTGAATCTGATGTAAAGCTTTTGATTTCTGTGCGTGTGTGTGCAGTGACAGAGGTGATAAGCACAACTAAATGGACCTGTTGTTAGCCAGATAGCATTGCAATATGTGTAACTCACTTTGGTGGCATTCTTGGAGAACATCAAAAATAAATCATAAAGACTCAGGTTCTCTGGGAAGTGACCAGGTGTTTTCCATCAGGTATTTGTGTTCTGGTGACAATCAGAGAATTCCAGCAAAGTGGTACAAATTTTGCAGTGCAAATGACCATTATGGCTCCTACTAAGTACATGAAGCAGACTATTTGCATTTAGGAGGGAAAGCCAAAATCTCTGCCCTGGGTGCAAACTGTAGCTACAGAACTCAGCTTGCCATAGTCTCACTTAGAGAAGAAAGTCTCACTTAGCCTCTTCATACATGGCAAGAACAAGGTGTCTTTTAGGAAGCAAAAACCTAAAGTTAGAAAGAGGTTGTGGAATGGAACCCCAAGTGGTGGAAGCTTCTTGAATCCAGTAGCTGGATGAAAAGCTACTTGGGAGTCTAAAGAATGTTTAAAAGAATAGTTAGAAAGAAGCTAACAAAAAAACATTGCTTGACCCATTCTTGCTGCTGAGCATGTATAAGAGAAAGAGCTCTATGAATATCACAGTGAATCAATCCTATTTTCCAATGTACTGCTGCACGGATTTTCTGGTTAATTGTACAGCCCAGTCACCAAAGAAACCCAAAAGGCAAACCCAGAAAATCCCCAACCCTCAAACTGTTTTGGTATTTCTAAGATGAAAACTTTTTTTTTGTTGAAAATGTCAGCATGGAATGCTTTTATCTTTCAAAAAAAATTGTGTCCATTCTCGCTGGTGAAGCTTTTGAGTTCAGTGTGGCTTCAAAGCAGCTTCAGAGCTTTAAAACTTCATCCTTCCCCAGTTCCTTTAGAAATCTTCATTAACTCCACAGTATTTGAAGCTATATCAGCACTTAGGAGTAGGACATTTGCCTATTGGTTTTGCATACTTAGTAATTTTTGTATAACCACAGTAACAGAATTCTCTCTGGTGACACAGGCAGAAGTGGAGGTGCTGTTCATTCCTTCTGAGGACTTCAGATCGCTTTAGGTGGCTACCGAAAACAAGTATTTACTTAGTATGTTTGGAATATGACAGACAGAAAGGTAGCATTGATATATCGTAACTGAAACTGAACTGTCATGATCTAGTAGTCAACGTGATAATACTTTAAAGTGCATCATGACAAAGGTGACATTAATGGAAAACCTTGTAAAAGTCTGTAAACATAGTATCATCTTATAGATTGCTTTGTCAGCTGCATTCTGATTAAGGGATTCATGATTCAATACTCTTAATAGATATCTGTGATTAAGATTTTCAAGACAGTCCTAAGGAATAATCCCTATCTCATATTTAACTTTAGTGGGACTTGGCCAAGAAAATCCTTTAAATTCTCTGAACAATGTGTCTAGAATAATATTGTGTATAATTGTCTGTATAATTCAGGGCATGTTTACAAAAGAGAAGATGGCTTAAAATGCATGCAGCCCTTTCTCCATGCTAGCTTTGATGATGTTCTTGTCACGCATGTGTGCATACACATCCCTCTGCCGCTGCAAATCTCCAGCCTTCACTTTGAGATGAGATACGTATGTTCAAGTGTGTATTTATATAAACAGAAACTGAACCCTAGCAAAAATGCATCTTATTATCTATAAGACCTGGATTTAATTCCGCATATAAGCCCTCATGCATTTTCTTACTTTTCCTGACTGTGCATTCTGCATCTTAGTAATTATTCTCTTAGAAGTGGGATGAACTTCTCCACTACTTCCCATGATAGCTATTAATTTACCTTTTATCCTTAACTGCTTGAGTTTAGTGGGACATCCTCATTTCCCCCCCTCTTTTGAATTAAGCTGCTAAAAGGTTTCACTTCAGCTTGTCTGAAATTAATGTTCCATTGAAAATAGATTGTCCTGTTCTTGGGTTGATTAAGGTGACAGATCCTGTAGTATAACTGCCACTGGTGTGCAGCCGATCTGAGCAAGAATAACCAACATTTAGCAGCTGCAGACATGGAAGTTTGCAAATTCGATGGCAAGTTCTAGTATCTAAAAGGGGCTGCAGGAAACCTGGAGAGGGGCTTTGGCCAAGGGTCTGTAGGGACAGGCCAAGGGGAATGGCTTTAACCTGCCAGAGGGGAGACTGAGATGAGCTCTTAGGCAGA
>WYDI02008555.1:0-13723 GCA_009867235.2 Psittacus erithacus | reverse complement strand
CTGTTTTCGGGTGTACCCTAACAAAAAAAAAAAAAAAAAAAAAAAAAAAAACAAAAAAAGAAACAACCAAGCGAACCAAATGAAAATGAAGAAAAGCCCCAAAATCCTAAATAAAACAAAAAACCCAAAACAAAAAAACCCACAAAACCACAAAAAAACCCCAAAAAAATCACAAACAAAAAACTGTCAACACCACCCCTACCCCCTGCCCCAGAAAAAAAAAAAAAAAAACCAAAAAAAAAAAAAACCAAAAAAACCCCAATGAAGATCATGGACAATACGAAGGTATGAATAAATGTTCTCTGCGAACATTTATTACAGATACAAACAGTATTTCAGAATGACAGCTTCAGTGTAGCTTTTGGAAATGGGTAGATTTACTCTCCCCTAAGTTCAGGGCATCTTGAAAAGGCATCATAGAAAATTTAACAAGCAGCACTCAAGCTCATAAAATACAAGTCCAAAATACTCATACAATATACATATGTTAATGTTTTTGCTATTTTACAAGTGACACTTTCGTAAATCACTGATATTGTATAAAATATGAGATACTCTGACCCCATAATTGCAAATATAGTATCCCCAGCCCAGAAACGATGGCTGATGTTCCCAACAGAAAAGTCTATGTTGTCAAAAACTAGTATAATTGCTTATTGTACTTGGATTTTTATGAAGCTGGATTTAATTTAAGGAGTACTAGATGAGTCCTATTGTAGATAACAAAGACAAGTCCTTTGGAAGGGATTTTTAAGTACCAGTAGTTGTGGCTACTCCTTTTAAATGGATGCAGTGAACATCCAAGAATTTTAAACAGTGGCGATCTGTTTAGATATGCATGATTTAACTATAAAAAAAAAAAAAAGAAAAAAAAAGAGACTACAAACATTAATTAAAAACCAAATCAATAGTAACATAGTACTTATGATAATCTACTCATTAACCAGAAAAATGAAGCACTAAGATCAGCCTCATAACTAATTGAGTTGTTGCATTGCTCAGTGCTTTTTGCCAAATCTCCCCTTACCACACTGGACAATTGGAATGCAAATTGAATGACCAGATTACAAAAGCTGTACAAGGAAGCATTAAGCAAAGCAAATCAATATGGGTGAAATGAGAGAAAACAACTTAATTTGTGAAGAAGAGCCTATCTAAAGTAGGGGTAGAAAGTCAAGTAGTACTGAGTCATGGACTGCTATTTCTTCTACAGACTATAGAATTTATCTGCTTCCTATTGTTACCAAAGCCTCTGAGTAAGTTAGCATATTTGGATGCAGTTCTGATCTCAGTTTAACCTCAATTCCTTTAAGGCCAGAACAATGACAAGTACCTGTTGCACTAAAGGAACGGGATATGAATGGGATTTGAACTTAAGTGGAGGTCTATCTCTTTTGTCCTGCAAGCGATACAAGAGGCCCCTGTTTCCTTTGGATGGATGGTTAAAATGAACATTTTCTTTTCATACTTGATACTTAACTTGCTCTTTATTTTTCCTTTTGTGAAACTGAGTTGAAATAAAAACAGCTAAAGCCTATTTAAGTGTAGGCTGAAGCTGGTTTTGGGCATCTGTTCACCCTTGCTGTTGCCCAAGCATACTTGGCCTCTTTGTTGCGTCAACACTAGCATTTCTGCAGGTTATGCTGCTCTTAGCTACATTTGAGAACTAATCTGTTTGAAAGTAAAACATTCTTTCTGTGTGACGGCTGAGCTAAGAGCTTCAAGAAATCTGTAGATATTACATAGCTTGCTAGGTTTCAGCCATGCAATATAAAAAGTATGCACTAGCATTAATCGGTGCAATCAAGTACACACAAAGAGCATGTATAACTAGCTATTGCAGAAAATTACCCAGTAGAAAATAACTTTAACATAGTTAATGCTGCCAATTGGCTTGCATGTATCTCAGAATTATTCACAGAGGTTTTGTGGTACTGGTGAAAATTGCTGGTTCCCTTTGGGGAATCCTGAGGATTTAGCTGATGAGGCAAATGAGTAACACAGGACAAAGTCTCTTAACTGCTCTTCCCAGCTGTGCCTGAAGCTGCCACTGTAAGATTAGGTAGATCAAGATCTTTTTGTGCTTCATTTCCCATGTAAAATGAGGAGGATAATATTTCTGTATGTCCACCATCATCGTTCTTTTTTTCAGGAACCAGAAGCCTCACTCTCTGGAGAAACATCCAGACCTTCTCTACACTTTGCAGTGCAACAGTAGCAGCAACTAAAACTATACAGCCCGTATTTACACCAAAAATCATCCAGCCCTTGTTTGTAATCAGTCCCTTTTTTTTCTGTTGAAGGCGTAAAAATGTCATGCATTTCTACACAGTGTTTTTGTACGAAACATGTAAATGTTTATTTAAAGTATGCTCATCTGTGTTACACTGAAAAATCCTGTAATGGCAAAACAGATACAGACATAAAGACACATAGTCGTCTATTAATACCCCAGTATTCTCTGCGGCCCGAGTATGGAAATCCATACAAAAACCTGAAATGCATACATATCACTTCTCTGTTTCTTTATTAGACTCCAATTTTCTAGTCCTAAATTGGGCTACTTTACTGTTGCCAATTTGGTTTTTACGATTAGCAGGACTTATCCTCTTTATAACGATATATATGGGAGGTGAGTAAATTTCTTGAAGGTCATGTTGCATAATAAACAGAATAGTGTAACATTCTTCATTTTCTTATTTCACCTTTTTTTGTATAAATACCTAGCAGTATAATGCAACAGAACAAGTATGCAAATAATGCATTATTCCCTTTTACACTAAAGAATTACTGAAGAAGAATCACAGAAACATAGAACCGTTTAGGTTGGAAAGGACCTTTAAATATCATCTTGTCCAACCTCCACTGATGGGCAGGGACATCTTTCACCAGAACAAGGTGCTCAAAGCTGTGTCCAACCTGACCTTGAACACTCGCAGGGATGGGACTGCTACAGCTTTTCTGGGCAACTTGCGCCAGAGTCTCAACACCCTTGCAGTAGAGAATTTCTTCCTAATATCTAATCTAAATCTACCCAATTTTAGTTTGAAAGAGTTACCCCTTGTCATATCACTACAGGCACTAGTAAAAAGCCACTCTCCACCCCATTAAGTACAGAAGCACATTAAGAAAACATTTAAGAATTTAAAAATTCATTTAAGAAAAAGGAATTTAAGAAAAAAATTGAAAAACATTAAGAAAAACATTGACAGCAGAGAGGGCCATCCATCTTAAGTGGTGACAACATGTTAGCACAAATGTGGTCATTTGGAGGAGAAAAATATCTTAAATACTCTTGCCTTCATTATTAAAAACATGAGGTTGTTAACATATAAACAGTTCTTTAATGCAAGTGAGTATTGTAAATTGCTAGTGGCCATAAAGCACAATCTTGCATACTCTTAAATGACTGCAATTATGTTTCGGGTTTCACAGCCTATGAAGCATTTAGTATTACTTCAGTATCAATTTATGTAAGCTCTATGTATTAATTTTCAATACACTTAGGAAACTCCTAGTGCTCTACATTAAAGTATAAGCTATAACCTCACAGAAAAATAAAAAAAACAAACTTTTTTAAGAAAATAAATAAATATTAAAGGCAATGCAACAGACAGCATAAATGAAAGACAGATAAATGTACTGTGAAATCAAATACTTACATGAATTATTATTGTATCACTTCTGGGATTTACATTACATAAACATAGAATAAGCAAGCATTTGGATGAGACCAAGGCAATTTAGCATGTTTATTAACAGAAAAGGTTTATAGTTTTCCAGAGAGCCATTATCAAAGACAGGATTTTCAAATCAATCACATATGAGAAGTGTGAGATTTGAGCTGACAAATGAAGCTGTAAAAGTTGTCATCATTTTGTAGAAATTAAAAATAATGACATTTATGCTCAGACTTTTTCCATGAGTTATTACAGAGTAGCACCTTAACTACTTGCTGCAACCAAACACTTCTTTCTCTGAGACAGAGGCACAAGAAATTTGTACTTTAAAGTTGATTTTGGGCTTTAACTTAGGAGTTCTAAAACTGGGATCTGAACACCTTGTTTTGCCAAGCTCCTTTTGAGATTTTTAATAGAAAATAATCTAAGCAAAACTGTGGTTCCAGTAAGGCTAACAGGAAGACTCTAATCTTATTCTAGGATTCTATGATTTAAGAATTTAATTCCCAAACCTCAAGAGAAAATTATTGCTTAATCTAACAAAAAGATATCATGCTTGCTTTAATAAGTGAAGGAGTTTGGATTCCCTGTGTGCATGACATCTGTTTTGCCCATGACAATGTTTTCTTAAAGCATTGACAAATATAACCTATCAATGAAAGTGGTCAGAAGCGGATCACTTCTTCATTGCCTCTTTACAGAGGCTTGCTTACACATCTACATGCTGTGTAACACACATCAGGCTGTATTCTACCTCATCACCCTACAGTTACATCTAAACAGCATCAATTAAACAATTTGTCTTATTTCTGATGTGGTGTGTAGAGACAAGTGTAGGCAGCCTTCGCTTGGATTGCTAGCATGGATGTCCTTAGCATCTTCAATGCATATTTACTAAAGTTCAGGGACTGACCAATATTGGGTTTCCATCATTTCTGACACTATCAAACATCAATACAGTCCATGTTTTTTCCCAATAATAATAATAATAATAGTAATAATAATAAAAAATTATAACAACAACAACAACTGATCTAGTTTTCACTGATGTGAAAAGATGATTAGCTGCAGAACATCATCTTATTATCAGAGAAAAGATGCTTTGTTTTCATCTAGATCTGGCCCCGGACACAGCAGGATATATTTTACAAGTGTTCTTAATCTTAAATTCTTGCACCTCAAGTTCCATTGCAAAACAGCTGGGCTTTATATTCCTCATCTAGGTTAATGCTAATTTTCTAAACTTTTTGTTGACTTGCATAAGCCTTGAGAACAACTCTGGGGGTGAATTTAAATTTATAGTTTTAGTTCAGGTGTGAATCTGCCAAAGATTATCTCCAAATAATACCCACTTATGCTGCTCAATTCTCAAAGCACACAGAAAACAGAGCCTTTTCTAGTGAAAATGCTTATATGCTCTAACCTCTAATGGGTATTTAGTCCATGGGGAAATACAACTCATGCCAATAAAAGCATGCTCCACATTTTACCACTTCAACCCCAAAACTTCTAACTGTCGGAAGTGTACCAGAAAAAATTAATCACTTTTCATTAACAAGAAAATGTATCCTAAAAGCAGCCTTTCACATGGGTAGTTTGATACCTATGATGATATAAAACCAGAAAATGAGCCCAGTAGGCTGAGCAGAAATCAACAAGAAAGGCAGACACACACCCAGATGCTACTGCTGCTGCAGGAAAGCAGATTTTTTTTAGTTCACCATCTGGAGTCTACTGCTGCCAAGCACATCTTGTGAGTAATCAATGATACTGATCTATTGCTGAGACACATTCCCTAAGATGGAAAAGGATTACACAAAGCCACTCCTGTAGTACCAGCAAGAAGGACTTAACTGAAATTACCATGTGTCAATCCAATCTGAAGAAGACAGTTATAAAAGAGCTTTTCATATACAAAAGTTCAGCCTATAAAGTTTGGGCTAAGCTTTTCAAAAATGCAACAATAATACTTGGGTGAACTATGGAATATTTTTGTCAGTGTTGTTCCACTTTTTTTTTTTTTCTGTTTTTTGTTTTCAAGTATTGCCTATTTATATTATCAAACATGGCTTTGGTATGTGGTCACATCAAGAAGCTGATGTTCTAGACTATACAGGGATGCAAATAAAACAACAGCTGCAAATTATACCATAGTGCCTATATTCTGTTCTCTTTCACTGTTTCATTTCTAGTTTACACGAACACTATTTTGTATGAATTGACTAAATCATCAAAAGCAACTAAAATATGATTCATGCAGTCATCAGACTATTCCATTAGTCATAATTCCACTAAGCTCAAATTCATGTTTAAAAAATATTAGATTTCTCAAGTATAATCATCAGGAAAATAATTTGGATGCCACAATTAGAAAGGACTGTAAAAGCCCAACTTTTAAGCCTTAAAACATTACCTGAAGAGAGACGTGCAAACAGTAGGATTCTGTTTCAATCCTATTTTGTTTTTCTTAAAATTAATACTATTTTACTTGCTAAGACAGAAACATGAGTTGTGACTTAAAACAGAGGTATACAACTAGAAGAGATATACCTACTCATGAAGTCCAGACCCTTGACCTTCACTGAGCAGTAACATTATTCACTCAGTAGGTCTCCGATTTTATCATCCTTTCAATGCCAGGCACCAGCTTTATCGAAAAACAGCCAGAAAAGTGTGGCATCATGAATATTCACACACATGCTGTGGGAATATTGATGGAAAGGCATTGTGGAAAATCACATCTACACCAGAGTGCAGTCAGCAAGTAAATAAATAAATAAATAGAGTTCTTGTCAGCAGAAAAGAGTTACTGCTTTTCTAAATTGTAAATGACCAGATCCTTGTCATAAGGGCAGTGGGTGCTTACTCCTTCCAAGGGCAGACAGACTTTGATTCAGACAGTAACTGATTCTTAGTTTCTATTAAGAATCAAGATTACTTATCCAGTGTAATCTTGGGCTGCAGTTATGGGAAGGAATAGGCACAATTTCTTTGTACATTGCAGTTGGTCTAGGTTCTGCTGGTCCTGGACACTTCCGGGTTGCATCACTGTGTGTCGTCTGACATTAGGAGTGGCTGAATTCCAAGACTCCTCTCACCCTCTTTACTGTGTGATCACACGAAAGAAATGGATACAGATAATCTTGTGAGACTCCAGTCCCAGATTCCTATATTACTGCATCATGTATGGCGATTTGCAGTTAATCCCTAACCAAATAACAAAGTCTTTCAAACACTGCAGGATTGTGCAGTGGTGTGATATGGCTAATGCATTTAAATAGTTATTTTCTGCAGTGGATTTCAATGTGTGAATGCAGTTAAACATGTCCACACACACACACACAAAATTTAGCTGTCCAGAATACACACTGAAAGTGACATAAATTAACTACATCTCTATCACCAAGAGTTATTTGGACTTGAAATTACTATTTATGTTCTAGATTATAGAACCTTTTAATTCATCACAAAACCAACCACCCCCAAAATAGCAATATCCTCTAACTTTTCAGGGATTATTTGTTCATCAGTATATGAAATTATGAAAATTAAGATGGTGGTGGTGGTAGTTGGGTAATGTGCCACTAACAGTGTCAAAACATATTTCCTGAGTTTTATATATACTAAGCCTGTATCAGACTTACATCACCACATCTAGTTTTGATAGCATGTATAGCAAAGTCAGATCCTGGAACTTATACAGTATTTTTATATGACACGTCACAATGTACTGCCTTTATCTACCAAAGCAAAGCAAAAGGAGCTTATGTATGGCAACTGCTTGCTAGGTTTCCAGGCTTTTTCTCCTCTTCACTCTTGCAATAGTCTTTTATTTCTATATACATAATTTGAGTTCCACTGTACTTGAGTATATAAACTAGGCTATATTCATTTCACAAGTAAATTCGAAACCATTCATTTTCACTGATGAAAATAATGATCTGAGCATAAGGTGCCAGAAAGTCTATATTTAAATCTTAATTTAATATATTAGTCTTACTACTATTCAGTCATTTCAACTATTTGTTGCATGTTACTTTATGTAACACCAGAATAAGTTGCCAGAATGATAATACTCGATTCTGGCTACCAATATTGTTTTGCCATTCTAAAAACAATGATGGTTTTCACTGATAAGAAAGTCATCACATTTGCTTCATTCAGATATTTGAATGTAGTTTCTAGGATTCATTGAAAGCTTGAGCTATGACCTTCGGCTATAGCTTTGCAGCTCTCCACTCTCAGCTCCCCTACAGCTCCCTGAATATATATATATATATATATATTTTTTATATATATATATATATAAAATCTAAAATAACTGATGAGGTTTATCCTTTAAGTAGGTCCCAGTTATGGTCCTTCACTGAACTTTCTGTGCATATTCTTCTGTGAATCATTAGTGGTATAACACAGGAGGCTGTAGAATGTTTTTAAGAAAATGTTTCTTAGTTGAAGCATTATTAACCTTACCTGGCAAAGAAGTCTCTGTAATTTAAAGAAATTGAAAGATATTTCTGTCTAAACAAAATACAAATAGCTCTAATAACTCTCTTGTTTACTCTAGATGCTTGAAGAATAGGAAGGGTGAGGGGATAGCCTTGAAAAGTTTTCAAAAATTCCTAAATACCAAAGAAATCCATGAGCTATACATTAATGAAAAATAACATCAGCCTTTATTTCTTGCGCTCTGAATCTGAGCAAAGCTTTTTATTTCAGATTAAGATTTTTTTTCCGAATTCAGTATGGTTACTTATCATCAGTCTACAAATCATTCAGAATGTTAATGATGCTTTAATGTACCATGAAAGCAGGAGGGGGTCAGCACCATCAGCAGTGACCCTAGTGCATTTCAACTGAGAAAAATTTGGTAAGATACTGTTACTGGCATAACCTACTAGAGAATTACTGTATTCATGGGTATCACTTCCCATAGTGAATTTAGAAAACATAATCAACATTTTCTAAGGCTTTCTGTACTCCCACATTAAATGAAAATGTGCATTTCCATACTTTACTATCATAATACCATTTTCAAAATAGAATATGCACATCCACCACCTTTTTGTCAAAGATAGCTTTACACTAGATTAACCTGTAACGAATTAAACATGCTTCTCTATCTCAGTAACAATAAAGCTTGGGATTGGCATTGCTTTATTGCAAATAAAGCTACGAAGTTAAAGCTCACTAAGCTCCTTGCAGTTTGTGCTAGGAAGGATGAAACTTAGTCTTCTGTCTTGTATGAGTGTATCAATCACCAGTGCCATTCACGAAGGGAAGAACACAGCATTCTACAAAGGCTATTAGACTAGAACCTAAGCAAGTTTTCTCCCATTTTTCAGACCTCTTAAAATAAGCATCACTATTCATTTCAAATAATGTATAATTGAGAGGTTTACTTCATGCAAACAGATTTCTACCTAGCTGTAGGAAACTTCATCGTGTCCTTTCATGGAAAGATCTTGTAATGAACACTACCGAGATCATCACAACACATCCATATGCTGTAAGTTGGGTAAAAAACAATTTTTTTTTTTGATAGTTTATTGCTTAGGCTGTTTTCTACTGATGTGACTTCTAGCAAGGTTTAGAATAAAAATGGAGGAACGTCCAACTGTGTATGTGAATCCGTGCCCTGAGTCACTGAACAGCAGAATTTTCTGTGGTTGCGTAAGCACCCTACAAGAAGGCATAAAAATTTTTTAGTATTCATGGCTTCACAATTAGCATCACATTGATGTTGAGGATTTGGCAGAGAAAGAATTCAGGAAATGACTCACAGACTTTACTGTATAGTACTCAGAAATTTTATCTAGATATCTACTTTTTTCCTGATATGCCATTGTTAATTCCCATTTAGGCGACAGCTAAGAAATATTTCGAATGGAAGGCAGGTTTCAGTATCTGATCTAACCACAGAGCCAAGATATATGATTTGAACTCAGACTGCAAGGCAGCAATGTACATCAGCCCGTTACTATGGAACTGCGGCTACTGAGTCTGGAGAAGGCTCAGGGGGGATTTTATTGCTCCTTACAACTACCCAAAAGGAGGATGGAGCAAGGAGATGGCTGATCTCTTCTCCCTGCTAACAAGTGATAGGACAAGAAGTAACAGCCTCAAGCCCTGCCAGAGGAGGTTTAGAATGGATATTAGGAAGACTTTGTTGACCAAAAGGGTGATCAGGTATTCGAAAAGGCTTCCCAGGGAAGGAAATGGTAGAACGACATCCCTGGAAGTGTTCAAACTCTATGTAGATGAGGCCGTTAGTGATATGGTTTAGTAGTGGATTTGTCAATTCGAAGTAATTTTATGCAAACGGATACATAATTTTTCCAGGCATTCAGTAAGAAACAGTTGAGCCACACAATCTGTATGTCACCAACATAATCATGAATCCCTGCACAATGTTCTTTAGCTGTACACCATGGTTACTACTGCTGTAATCTGGTGGTGGGCCACATAGATCCATGCTCTGCACACTATGCAAGAAAGCATTAGAACAATTGCCTAGCATATCCCACATGAGTTTTTTAGTAGTTGCCTTTATGGGCACTTAGAGCCATTTTTCACACACACAAAAATAATCTTGATGAAATCCAGATGATAGAGAAAATTAATATTCTAAGAAGTTCTCATTATGGATTTTTTAACCAGCTGAACAGCACAGTGTTGGCTTGAAATATTAGAGAATTTCTGCCTAAAGCAACACTACAATGCATATTTTCCCTTAAGAATACTAAATAGTCCGCATTTAAAGAGAATTTCTAAGTAACTGATACATTTGCATGATTTTAATGTCTAAACCCATATAATTTAAGACATATTTCTTTTGTAACAATATAGAAAACATTCCTCTTACATCAATCTTTAGTGCAGTGCAAGTATTCATAAAGACTGAAATATTCATATTGCTTCCATTCATTTCTATAAAATACCACAGAACCTAGTTTCTGTCCTAACTTGTGTGTGTTGTTCTCTTGCTGGATTTGGTAAGTACAATGATAAATATTACACAGGTACCAAATATTTTGTCTTCTCTTTTATGATCCTTTATTAACCACATGAATCTCTGCAGGGTGGTACTGCAAATTGTTTGCTGCATTCAAGATTTGTTTGGTGGCAAATTAATTATGCTATGGTCATCATTCAAGACTGAGTATTTTTTCTATTAATTTGTTCTCCTCAGAACTGAGCACAAGATACTATTATTGTACCTGAAATCGAAACCAGATCTTTTCCTGCAATTTGTGTTTAATATTTCTCTTAGGTGCTTGATGTAGTAATTGCATCAGCTGTTATTATATTCTCCCATATAAAAACACATACACACAAACATCAGGTTTTTCATGATTTGAACAACTGCAGATTACCCAGCGGTAATGAGGTGAATTGCACTGGCTTTGCAAAGACAGCATCATATTACTGCAGTTAAACTAAATACCAAAACAGCAGAACTGATAAAAAACTGGGCCATCTGTTTCATGTTAAAACAAATTTAACAATATTAACATTTTCTTATTGCTCATGAATGTACTGCATAATCTCTATTCAAGTCTTTGACTGGCAATCTGGATGACACTAACCTACAGTACTATAGCTAAACCACGGGTCTGCAATCCTGCAGTTCCCAATTTAAATTATTTTTACTGGTATCATCTGAGTAACTACCATAAAACTTCTATAATAGATAGATTAAATGTTAAATTGGTTTCTGGCAGTGGATCACACTTTCTGTCTTCTGGTCAAGGTGACTAGAACTTAATGCACGATTGACATGGCATTAAAACAGCACTGCAGTTTAAACTAATGAGTTTCACTTTCGGGATTAGTGACAGAGAAACCTGTGAGGAAGAGAAAAGGTTCTTCTTTAGGGCAGGATTTTTTACTTTCAGATACAGTTGGTCTGCAACTACTCTTTTTTCTGCTAGCATTTGTACTGAAATTGTGTACCAATGTATTGTTCATCAAGGTAAAGAAGGGACAGGATTTTATATATTTTTATAAGTAAGAATTACTTTTAGCTTTCACTTTTTTTTTTCTTTTTTATATACTTTTACAGAGTTGTGTAGTGGAAATGCTACTTCATTTTCCAGTTCTAATTGGATAAGAAAGACAAGTACGAGAATATTACTGGTATAATTGATTATAATGTACTTAGCATTCTCAGACACAGTCTATCATTTTTAGGTTTTGGTTCAATTAAATGAGACAGATTACCCATTCCAAGAAGGACAAAGTCCAGGAGAGACAAGGGGAGAGGTAGGCTGTCCCTAAGAGTGACTGGATGATACAGGACAAGCTGCTTCTCCAGCAATCACGTGAAAGAGGTTATAGCAAAGTTAGATCTCCCACAAACACTGATACAGACACGCAAGTATCCCTTCTACTTCTAAGCAGCAGGAGAGGTAAGAGAAATTAGGGGAGAGATATTACTTACTCTGATGTCAGAAACACCATGCTGATTAATACGACTTTTTTCTGTTCATAAGAAAACACCACCATAATGGTGTTTTCCACAGGGAAAAGATTTACAGTTTGGAGCATTACTGGAATCTATTACAAATCTAAGGCAGACATAGGTGCACTCACTTGGAATGAGAGTGGAGAAGCAGCATGCAGAAGTGTGGCTGATCTCTCAGTCATGTAATCCAGGGAGCATGCACTGCATCCAGCAATGCTCTTACAGCTTTAGATATTACTTTTCCCAGTGAATTTAATTCTGTGTTACTACTAGCCTGTACACTGCACTCTGTAAAGATAATGACTGCTACATAATTAAACCATAAAGGCATGCAGATAATAAGACACAAGGTTTATGCTATGAGCTTCAGAAATTTGACTCATGAAATACAAATTTATTTCTCTAGCAGTGTTATTGCATGTGTCACTATCTTACTAGCTCATTGCATCACTAGTAACAGTTCTGCATCGCTGTAAGATTATAATGAAACAGAATTATTATCCGCTATAGTATTTCTAAAGTATGTTACTGTCCTATTAGAAAATGATGAAGTTTCAAGATATGTTTGTAACTTCATATAAGACAAGTTTGGCTTGAATCATCAAGCTTTTGTACTCTACAAGCAGTCTAGCATAGGTGACTCCTTTTAAAACAAGAAACAACTTTTCTAATTTTTGTTTTATGATGTACCTTATTAAAATACTAGCAATAAACCAACACAGTTATATCATATGGAAACAAACCTTTTTCCACAATGAAAATCAACTGCAAAAAAAAAAAAGTAGTTACAGAAGCAAGGCACAGGCAGTGACTTACAGTGCCCGCTGCAGGAGTCTTAGCTAGCTAAGGCATTAATATTTCCTGTAGTACACTTTCTTTTATGATCTAGTCATATCTAATCTCCTGTAGCTTTAAGGGTGAAATTTCACATTTAAGATATTATCAAAATAAGTGACCATGGGCTTCAATTACAACTCACAATAAATATTAACAGTATGGCAGTTGCATTTACTGTCCCATTTTTTGTCCTTTTACCCACAGAACAGTTGATCTCCCAATTTTGCTTTATGTAAGTTTTATGTTCTTTTTGCATTTAAATACACAAATATACTCTCTTAAATTTACAGAAAATATTTTTTTCATATTGATGGTAGAAATCTTTATGATTATGTTGATGAACCTTTATGTTGATTCTTCATTTGCCTGAAGAGCAAGATATAGATGCTTTGACAAGTATATAGACTATATCAGGCGAATTGTCAGTAAATCAGGAGAAATCCTGCCTGACCCGTTTGGTGGCCTTCTATGATGGGGCTACGGAACTGATGGACAGCGGTAGACCAGTTAACATCATCTACCTGGACTTGTGCAAAGTGTTCGACACTGTCCCACATGACATCCTTGTCTCTAAATTGAAGAGACATCAATTTGATAGATGGAGTCAGTGGATAAAGAACTGGCTGGATGGCCACACACAAACAGTTGTGGTCAATGGCTCAATGTCCAGCTGGAGACCAGTAACGAGTGGTGTCCCTCAGGGATCGGTGTTGGGACCGATCTTGTTCAACATCTTTGT
>WYDI02008554.1:0-32995 GCA_009867235.2 Psittacus erithacus | reverse complement strand
CCTGGTGGTGTTCAAGGCCAGGTTGGACAGAGCCTTGGGTGACATGGTTTAGTGTGAGGTGTCCCTGCCCATGGCAAAGGGGTTGAAACTTGATGATCTTAAGGTCCTTTCCAACCCTAACTGTTCTATGATTCTAAGCGGCTGCATGGTACTGAGCTGCCAGCTAGGCTTAAACCACGACAGGTTTGCACTGTGTCAAATGTGCCCTCAGTTTGCTAATGAAGTACTTTTTACAAGAATGCTTCTTTTATGAACCATTGTAATAATGATAAAGGCTCTTTCTCAGCATTTGGGCATTCTCTACCTGTGTAATGTGTCAAATCCATGACAGCAAGAGTCATGGATTTTACTAGAAGAGTTTTGATGCACCCACAAACTGTCATGGGCAGTTATTTACTGGTAGCAAGGAGAGCGGAACACAATAAGGGAATTTTTCAGCTCACAGGTGTGCTCTGGGCACCCCAGTAGATGTATTTTTGCCTTAACTATCTGTGTTTTCTTTTTCTTCATTTAGAAATCAAAACCAATCATATTTTTTTATGTCACAGGTGTTTTGTAAAAATCAATCAACATTTGTGAATCACAAAATGCATGTAATAAAGAATATCCATACACTTAGGAAAAAATGAATATTTCTGTCTTCAGAACAAAGTCTGAATTACATTTCAGTGAAAAAGCTTGCACGAAATATTGAAAACTAAAAACTGAACAGCTGCTCTTTGAACACTGCCACTACTGAACAAATAAAACAAATATATTCTTTAAAACATAATATCTGGTCTTGGGATTAAAAGCAGTCTTGTAATGTATCTGAATCCTGTTCCTTTGACACAATCAAGATGTATGAAAAGGGAGTTGCCCTATGTCTCAAAAGGACCTCAGCAGTATAATGAAGAGAAAAATGGGAGGTGGACTGGTCAAGCAAAAGCAACATTTTTATTTCGCTCCTAAATATTTTATGTGGCTGAAAAAAGGCACGTGGGCGAGAGGTGCTGGCACTGAATATTTCACTTGGGAAAGAATACAGCATTTAGGAGTTTCAGACATGCCCTTCTTTGCTTTGGTCACAGCACTGTAGCAGCAGCATTTCTAAACAGCTGTAAAATACAAAGAGGGAAAAGAATGATAATTCACAGCTCCTCACACACAAAGATTTTGGAAAGAAACATAAAATTTCATGGCATCAGCTGTTCCATCTAGCCTATGCCTGACTGATACAACTTAGGCTTCCTTCCTCTCTGTACTTGCCTTTGTGCGTGTGTTCTGAAACAGTTATTTAAGGATTATTATTAGTCAGGTATTTTTCCTATAGATTACTGCTCACATCTATCTCCCCAGCTGGTGTTTAGAACTTTGAAGCAGAAATTTAGAAGAAGGGACACTGTATCAGGCAGAGCTAAAAATCACTATCTCTCCATGAGTTAGCAAAGAGTGAGGTATCCAGTGGTCCCTGAACTGAACCCTGTTATGTGATTCATAGTCTATATTTCAGTTGTTTCGCTTTTAGTATGGAGTTTCGAACCCCACCATTGCTGCCATATGGCTGATATTCCAAATTGCCTTTACTGCTCATTTACATTGCTTTAATCAGCAGTACCTGAAAGACAAGGCCTTCCACCAGTTGAAGGATCACATGAAAGAAGATTCATGAGATTACTCAAAAACTGTGCTGGATCAGGGAGCAAGTGGCACAAGACTCAGAGCTTTTTCAAATCTTCTTCTCCTCTGAGATTTGTGAAGGTGTCAGCTTTGAAGGTTTTCCTTGGCAGAAATATTTTGAAGCTAACAAAGGTCATATGACAGGAAATCAAGCATAGGATTTGTAGCTTAAATTTGCTAATGAGGGTTACTTCCTTCTGCCGGGCAAGATTTTCTGTATGATAATTCTATAGAATTTTTATGTCTACCACTTTTATCTGAGATCATTTCTTTAGAAATCGAAGGCCTTTTCAGGATTTTTTTTTCAGTTGGTTACTGGGGAGCTGTAATCCAACATAAGCAAGCACAAAGTCCTGAATAATATCAGCAACTAGCAAAAATCTGAGAGTTCAGTATTTTCTCTGTGCAGACAGATATATCTACCTTCACCAAATGCGTAGATACAACTAGTTTTAAATCAGTTCCTTTGTTCACCTTGAAAGGTCCTGAATTTGGGTCTGTGCTCAGGCCCCATGCTGGGTGGAAGTGTAAATTCAGATCTCAGAGCAGCACTATGAATTAACGTAGTACTCAGACTAATTAGCCTTGTCTCAAAGAGCACACACATACTCGAAAAATTCCCTTAGCTAGAAATGACTGCCGAAGTTTCCCAGGTGGAGGCAGCCAGATCTTGCCATTCTTCAGGTCTTTTTAACTGAGACATGACACAGCCTCAATGTAGCCACACTGCCTTCATCACAGGTTGTGATACTTCATCATACTGATGTGTGGCTCTGCCCTGTACCATGAGGAGGTGTTGGTACAGCATGTACCAGGGACAGGGGAGTCCCTCTGCCCTCCAGTCTCTGCAAAGCTGTGCCTTCAGCAGGGCTGGTTAGCCTAAGCGCAGCTCCATGCTGGTTAATTGTAAATTCTTTGCAGCAAATGACCTCAAAATCATGAAGTAATAGGTGTTATTTTCACTAATGTTTTTATACAGCTTTGTTTTTTGAGCCCAGTATACAACAGAGATATCAGCAAAATAAGGTAATGCATGTGCAGACACAACACGCATATCTGCATTTAACTTTGCCTGCAGGCTTCAAACTCAAGTGGAGAGACAAAAGAGACCATCCCTAATGACGTTCTCAACAAAAGTACCAGGGGGTATCTGCTGGCATTTTATGATGTTAGGATGTGTTCAATGGGATCCATTGACATAATTTCATACTTTTCAGGCAGTTTGTTGTTTTGTGTTTAGGTTGAAGTTGCAGAGCCAGAAATGAAGTCAATGTTCCCATTTGATTGCAGTTTACTTCTTAGAACATTTGGTACTTCTTGGTACATTTCTTTCACTTATTTGCTGGAAAGGTAAAACAACCAAGGATCATTTGGGAATTTTTTTAATGCTACTTTTATAGTCATTAGGGGCTTTCTTGATGGCAAGATATTGATTTGTGTGACATGAAGTGATAGCTTGCTGCAAAGAAACAGCGCCATTCTTTCAACAAAAAAGCTAATTTAATATTGACCCTCCACTTATAAAATGCAAAGATAATTCTTTTTAGTAAAGACACCTTGCATTAGGGCTTCTGTGGCTTTTCCAATTCAATCTGAATTTCTAAGCACTAAAGAAATCTCATTGAGAAGTAAAATAGCAGCTCCCTCAGCAAAAAGGTCATGGAAGTGTGAAATAGCTTTTGTACTGTATTCAGCACCTGCTTTTGAATATACGCATTACTCATCCATGAGTCTCATGATGTTTAAATGCCATCTCCACCAGTGCTCCTTTTCTTTTTCCCCTTTTTGCTTTTAATAAAGCAAAGATTTAATGGTTTACAAGAGCTATTACTTTAAAAGTCATGTTTTCTCCACGTGTCACTTGTAATTACACAGGGGATATATCTTCTATTAGAATACTTAGCCCAGTAAGTTTGGATGCTTAGGTTTCAGCAAGACCCAAAATGTTTAAATATGTTTCTGAACTTTGAGACTTTCTCGCTGATACCATGCCAGTCACCTTAGCTTTCCATCTATCCCCACCTCCCTTTCAGCCCAACACATTCCTTTTATTTTTCCTTGGTTCTGTCATTTCTTTCCCTCATTTTCCCCTGACTGCATTTTGACCTTTCTCATTAGCCTCATTAGGTCTTCCTTTTTTTCCTCACTCCAGCAACATCCCAAATTTAGTCTGATCATTAAAATCAGAGGTGTTTAAAATGCTTCTTTGATTTCTCTTTCAGTCTAATTTGGTTTAGGCTTGTTTTTAAATGAGGATTTGGTAGGATGAGTATAAATATCATCAGACAAGCTTCTTCCAAGGTCTTTAGGTGTTTCCTCTTTCCCCTACAGAAAAAGAAAGTGAGTGTTACATAAGCAGTCTAGCATAAGGAGGATTAGAAGGTAAATGGATGGGGAATTCCTGAAAACAGTAGAACAAAGATATTTAATAGGAGGTTACTTCAAAAGAAACTGGGAAAAAGAGAAAAACCATGGGGACATAAGGAGTCATACCTTGCACAATTTATTTTTACATGCTTGCAGTTCTAGACAGGATTTCAGTTGAAGTACACGCATGGGGAGACCCACTAGCTAGTTCATTCAAAGATTCCTGATTGGGTAGAAGAAGGAGAATGTTATCAAAGTGGGTCAATATTTGTGCACTGTGCAGAAATTATCTATTTAAAATATAGGAGAATAGCTGTTGTATTGGAGGAAGGGCTCAGTGAAAGAGATGGCATTAGTAAAACTGAAAAAAATTATGGAAGTAATGATATAGGGTTCACTGATAACAAATGTGGTGAATGAAGGTCAGAAATTATGATCAAAAGTTTCATCTTTAGAGATGAAGGAGCAGTGTGAAAAGCCTTCACTTTTAGAATGTGACAGCTTTGTATTCTTCTCCACACTACCTAAGTGTGAGGGGAAAAAAAGGCACTTAGAAATAACATGTAATCAATATGCAAAATCTATATTGAACCTGTAATCCAGAATGTGATTATACCATTGTGCAAGCAATGCTGCAGGCTACAGCTCTGTAACCAGAAAAGCTGAATTTGTTTTAGAAGAAAACCCAAAGGTTCTTTCTGGCTCCCAGAAGTTTGCTTTTGTTTTCTGTGTTGGTCTGACCTGCCTTTAAAGCTATGCATCCTTCACCTGTTAAAAATCACCTCTTACAGACATGTCCACACTAGTTGTTGATGCCTGTGCCAACTCAGCCATCAGAACAGGCTGGAGCAGCAGCTGCCTCTAATGGGTATATACAGATCATCCTTCTGTTGTATGTGTCTTGCTCTTTAACACTATGAAAATACATTAATTTATGTTTTGCAGCTGCATCCCAAATGATCATGGTTGTATTTTTAGACAAAATAAGGGGGTGGGGTGGGAATATGTCTTGGAGGGTACTGTATTTTGGCAATTGGTAAGAGGAATTGGAAAAAGGTCTTTGTTCTGAGCAGTTACAAGTGTAAAAGCTACAGTGATATACATTTAATGGGAGCATTACCTAGATCCTACATGACAAATCCAGCTTCTGTTTCTGCCAGAGATGTCTGTCTGTTCTTCCCAGCTCTCTATTCCCCGCCAACCATGTAAACATATACACGCCTACTTAGTCTGTCTCTCTTCCAGGCTCCCACAGATCTTTGAAGGCCTGTGCTTACCTATGGTGGACAGAGCCATCACACAGAACTGAAAGTAAACCAGTTCTGCAAACATGTTCAGTATGTTTCCTTACAGTTTTTACTTCTTGCTGCTTACGACTATTCACTCAAGTGTGCACAAGCACTTACCCCTTAAAAAAAGTGTATTTGTGCTATGGAAGCAAACATATTCAGGGGAAAATGTTGAATTCTTAGTGATCTGTTATAGATTTCCTTGTCTATAAAGGTATTTTTCCAGCAACACATGACACAGTGACACCTCTGTCTGCATACTCCTTTCCTGAAAAGTCTGTGCAGAGATTATGTCGTTATGTTTGGGAAAAGCGTTTGTATGCCTTGAGATCATGAATGAGGTCACAGCAGTTTTCCCTGTGGGTCAGTGAGGCTCAACTGGGGGACGACACATAGATGCCTACTAGGAAGAGATAAAAAAAATGCCTTGAGAGTGACATTCGAATCCAGTGTCTCCAAACAGGATCAAGGAAACAGTTTATTCTCTGGTTTGATAAGACAAAAAAAAAAAAGTCATTTTTTAAAAAAAAGCTTTTTAGCTCTGGGTAAAATTTATCTCTTGTGCTTTGCTTTGCTTTTCTGATTTACAGTGTCAAGCAAGGTCTTGTGCGATGCACCATTAGCAGAGAGATGAACTAGAAAATCTTGTAAAATATTCTTTTTAACTCTATTATATTTTTGTTGTAAATACAATATTTAGGATTTTACAGAAAAAGTACTTATGTGTAGAGAGAAAAAATACTTTGCCTGCTTTCAGCTTTCTTATTTCTATATGGTAGTGAAATCACAGCTTTGGTTTTAAGGCATAAAGAGGTGCTACATTAAGAAGCAAGAATGAAGTTCCTGGACGATGCTAATTTTTTCTCTAAATAGGGTGTAAATGTCTTCTGCCCTTTATGGGAGCTAATAGGGAATATACATGTCAAAAGCAATGCAAAACCTGAGTTGTGCAGTTGCTGACATGGAGTTAAAATCCCAGCGGACAAACTCCATTTCCTCATTCAGCAGCAATCTGACAGGTTTCACAAGCTGGACAGTAACAAAAAGGAAAAAAAAAAGCCTGACAATTTCTCCCATAATTGCCACCTGCAATTCCAGAGAGTGGAGGAGGAATAAAGCCATAAATAACAAGAAACATTTGTCAGGCTGTGCGAGATCAGAGCATTGATTCAGCCTTGATTGGACTTCCTACCGCTGTCCTTTTGTTATTTATGTCAGGTTAATGTCTCACTTTCAGCAATGGCATCTGTTCACCACTACTTATTTCAGGGAACTTACTGCGGTTTCCATTTTATCAGCTGGTTTTCCATCTTCTGATTACTTTAGAGCAAAACTGCCGAGTGGTTTGTATTTAAATAATGCCTAGTTCAAAATGAATGTGCTTGCTTTGAGATAGGACATGTAATAAAATGTGGCACATTCCATAAAACCTACCAACAACATTCAAGGTGAAATGATAACTATGAGGACCTAACAGAGGGGTTTATAGAAGGCAAAGGCAGAGGAAAGAACACGTCAAGCACAATGGAAACTTCCATATCTGTGGGCAAGTCTGTTTCATATGAGGAAAATGTAATCCTCAAATACCCTGCAGTTGCACACAATTTGCATGTGAAGTATCAGCAAAGGGATCCCTTGCCTCAGATGTGTGAGCAGATGCGTACAACCACTTCTTGCTAGAAGTCTGCTTCTATTCCATCAGTTAGTCTAATAAAGTCTGATAGCTTTGTTTCCGAATTTAGATTGGTTGTTTTCAGTTTGAACGGTGTATGTTTTCAAAGGAAATCTTGGTAAGACAGTTTCAGGAATTTTCTTCTTTCCTTTCCTTTGCATGTTGTTTGTACAGCACTTCCCTTTTGCTTGTATGCAGCAGCTCCTGCACAAACCCCTCCACACTTCTTGAGCAATACTTACAGGGAAGGAACCCTACTGTGCTGCAAACTGTGCTCACAAGAAAGCATTGTATATCTTCTATTAGAAATATTTCTTAGCTTATCTCTATGCTTATTTACTAAATAAACTGTTCTGCTGGGATAGCATAGAGGCATATCCTCAACTCAGATGTCTTCTTTTGCCTCTTTTGTCTCTTCCTGTCTGTGTTCCTAAATTGTAATGACTGGCTAGAGCTTCATGCAGAAATTGTAAGCTTGATACAAGAGTCATTTTGTGAAAATCAGTGATTATGAATTATGCAGGATTCTAACCGGCATCAAGTACTACCTTTCTTTAAAAATGCTTGAATCTCCAGTTTTAATCTTGAATTTTTACACAGGATTATTGTTTCTGAGGGAAAAAATAAAAAGATAGTATTTTAAATACTTTCTGACATACAATGCTTTCAGTGCTCTGAATTTAATACTAGTGTTGATTTTGGCTAAGGTCACTTTACCTCTTTATCCTAGTATCCCCCAAGGCAGGTATTTCACTGCACTTTGTACATGATTTATGTAGTCTACCTATTTAAATTCCTAGCTGCATAGAACAGTGTGTCTCATCTCCTGCCAAGTATATTGTTAGTACTTAAAGAACAATAATAATGATTCTACCTTGAAGGTGAAAAGAGTCATATGAGCAAGGTAAGAGACTTAATAATCAGGAAAGTCTTATCTCTGAAAAAATATGAAGTTGTTTCCTTGCCCAGAGAGATTCATAAAAAGCAAGAAAATCTGAAGTAGGTTACTGTATGATCTCCATATAAACTGGTTAGCAATCTCTCCCTCCTCTGCCTCCCTCCCAGTTTCTTCCCTGGTGGTGTTTGCCTCTGTATTTTATTCTAGGTTTTCTCCTGCTAGAAGCCATTGATGCTTAAGGAGATTAACATTAGGAAAGTAAAGACAAAGAAACTTCATGGAATTTCTCTTTTATCTTAAGACAGGAAGATATTAAAAACAATTGCTGCTATCCCATTTTATGTTGTTAAATCAACCAGGCAATATGACTAGCTCCCAGACTGAAGGCTTTTAAAATAATCCCTACCATTTCATATGGAAGCTTGTCTTCAAAGTATTCAAACTTTAATCAATCTTCACAACTTCCTTCACAGAAGTGTTTCAACTCTTGTTCAAAGACAGGGGAACTATGGTGCACAGCAGCAATTTACTGAACGTCAAAGAAAACAGCTGGAGTCAAAGCTATGCCCATGACCATCAGTGCTGCTCTCTGTGGTTGGTCATTAGGGCACATTTGCCAGCAGTTATTTTCAACATGAACAAGAGATTTAGGAATGCTCCACTTCCCCCCTGTTTCTGGGATGGTTTATTATTCTGAACATCTTTAATCTTGAGCTTGGTCCTATGTGCCCCTTGGTTTCACTATTGGTTTTGCATTGTTTCCCAAAATTAGAGAAAGCGGGACACTCAGGGCTTGAAAATTTTTATTCCCCCTCCCCCACATTATGAAGAATTTTAAAAAAACTAATGCCATTAGATCAATGTTAGTACTACTGTAACCCAAATTAGCTTCAACCCTGAATGGTACACCAATTAGCAAAGACAAAAAGGGAAGCAATAACTAGGTATGCCATTATTCTGCCAATCTTTCCAATCTCTTTTATGTGGAATTGTACTTCAAAGCGCCTTTCTTGTTTGTTACAAGATCAGTTACATAAGCAGCTGGCAGACAGGACTAAAAATAAGTATTTTGTTATTCCTTCGTGTCTGTATCCTCATCTACTATGAATCTCTTTTTCCCATTGGCCCTGACAGTTCTTCAGACTGATACTATACAGCTGTCTTTATTTATGCTTTTAACTTCTTATTTTTATTCATTTATTGCTTTAATATTTTTCTCCTCTTGTACACCTCATTTTTTTTCAGTCGCCTCCATCACCATTTTAAAGGGTGAATGGGGATGATGAGGGTAGAACTGGACAGGTAAGAGAACCAAAAAGTTGGGTTTAAGGTATTTCTTTGATTCCTGATGGTGCTGGTCTTAAATGCAAATTAGGATTACTTCAAGGTAAGTCAAATCTAGCTGCTCAATCTACAGAGTCTGCTCTTGCAGCCGAGAACTTCATGTTATAAAAACTATCACTCTGGCTAAGCTGCCTCCCACATTAGCAGAGGACTGGGATTCTAGCTGCCTACTCCTGCACAAGGAACTTGATTTTTCTTTCATTTGCACAGGTGCATTTAAGGATCAAATCTCGTGATGTGAACAATATTTTGCTGGTGTCTGCTACTGTATACACTGAGGCTAGAAGAGCAAGAAGGTAATTTTCTCATACAGCCTTGTTTTGCTAAAGTATTAGCTGAAACTCGTATGATATGTAGCACTAAAATAAAAGCAAAACATGTATTCTGCTAAACCAGATGTTTAGACTGCTGCTAAGAGAGGACTTGAGAGAAATCAAACTTTACAAATAGTATGCGTATGAAGTCTACACATGTATTCATGTGTCATCTTGAAGTGTATTACCTTGATACATTTGTTTATCCTTGAATCCTGACATCGAGACACAAACCTAATAGAAAAAGCATTTGCTAAGAGAATGAACTACTGCAAATACCACCTGTCCCTGCTTTCGACACTCAGCCATAATCTGGAACCTTTTAAAGTAGTCAGGTTGTCTGGAAATACTGCACAACTTAAATTAATTGTCTACGAGAGCCTCTTCTGTAAATATGTGTCAGGCATGCTAAGCACTCCCAAGGATTATTCATGTCAGAGGTGTGAAATTCAGTATTCAATGGTGTACTTGCAGGAGGCCCCACAAGAGCAGTTGTATCTACTTACAGCAACCTGTCATTCGCTGACACCAGCAACATTTTGCAAGAGTAAGCAAGCTAGAGAAAAAGCAATTCCTCTTTGTAAGAAGAAATTGCAGCAGAATCGATGTTGTGATTGTAGTACTCTCACACAATAAATCATTCAACTTCTATAGATGAAAAAAGTGAAACGTGAAAATGTTTCTGTTGGAAATTAGCACTGGTTACAATTTCCAGGTTCATGGCTAGCCTCCACCTGTCAGTCACTGTATTGTATCTTTGCCCAGTGCCATGTTTAAAAGCTCTTAACTGAATGCTAATGACCATAGCTTGAATTAACAGGCAGAATAAATAAGGTTAACTTTGATAGTTCTTCCTAAAGCATTTTTAAAGCTGGGCTGGGGAAGAGTGTCTACATGATAAACAAAGGCCATGATGTCAAAATACACACGCCCAAAATCAGCATTTGCTTTTCTGAAGTGTAGCATCCCAAATGTAGTCCAAGGTCCTGTTGGGTTAGGTGCTCTAGAGATAAGAAGAGACCGTGTTTGAGCTGAATGACAATCAAGCTAAAATGAAAAATAAAGAGAGGAGAGAGAAAAAGAGAAAATATCAGGTGATAATTTTGGTCTTAATTTCCAGACCAGACTTGCAAATTTCTGAAAAACCTACTTTTATTGTATTACTTTTAGTAGCTTCTAAAGTATATTAGAAACTTTTGGGGGGTTGTTACTCTCATTTACTCCAATTATACCCCCATACGGTTCCAGACAAAGGCATCAAATGAGTCTGAAATGTGTGAGAAAATTTCCTAAGGGGTTGGCCAAGAAGTTAAGACGTTAATCCAGGTAATATCTGACAGTGAATCTAAAAGGAATTCTACTTCTCACTTTGTTTGAAATATCATTTTAGCACTCTGCTTTTGCCTAAGAACCCTGAAAATTTGGTGAACCTTTATGAAGCTTCCAGGCACATAATTTTCACCATTGCTAATGGGTTTTGGGGCTACACATAGATTAACAGAATGGACAAAACTGAAAGCAAATGAAAATATCTAGTGTTGTAAAGGCTAGGAGACTTAACACATCTACATGAGAAAGAGGTTGGAGCTCCCCTTTAAGATAATTCAGCACAGTGATTGATATTTTCCTTGAACACGATTTTAATCTCTGCTTCAAACTGGTGATGCTCTGTGACTCAGAAATCCTTTCCCTTAGCCTGACAGTGATACGTGCTGTGACCTTGGTCAAATAGTTTGAGTTTGCTTTATATATATATTTTTAATATTTTGACTTTGCAGAACAAAGGTACTATATGAAAGCAAGGTATAACTACTGCAAGCTAGTTCCACTTCACTAGATCAAATATAACTAAGAAGAAGAGGAAAGTCAGAAAGAAATTCATCAGGTTTGTCTTTCTCTGTATCTGTTAAAACTAATTGATTAAATTCTTCCTGTAATATCCAGTGTAACACAAGAACCAATTTAGGATGCACTGAAGTCAAAGTAGTAGCCAAGCCACCAATTTGCAGTTGTTTACTGTGGGGCAACAGATTTCCTAACAAAGAAGGAAAATCATCAGTATTAAAGTATATTAGGAAATGAGACAGGAAAATTATATCCCCTCCTCAGCAAGAGGATTGGCAATTTAATTAGTATTTCTCCAAAAAAATGGTTTTAAGTATTGTCGCAATTTCCCAGGAATATCAGCTATTTACATTCCAGATCATTTCCAGCTACTCAGATTCCATCTAGATCAATTCTGTAAGCTTGTAAAAATATAAATATTGGATTTTAGCCTAATGCTAGAGAAGCATATGAGTCATTAACTGTAATTCAGGCCTTGTAGGCTATTTTCTGACTCTCCTGAATAAAAACAAAAGCATTTCTCTCTCTTAGAAAGAGCTGCTCTATTTCGTTTTGCAAGTCTGGGAGGTGGGGAGCAGTCAGTCTTTTTTTAATGCTAATATGTGTACAGAAGACAGAAACCAAAGAAATTCATCCATGGAGATTCGGCTTTTTCTTACTCAGTACACTTTTCAAAGAAGAAATTGGCAATGAACATCAGAAACAGTAAAGTCATTACTTGTGCAGCAAACCTTAGGAGCCTGAATCAAGACCAGGTACACAAATGTATGCTTGGATTTGTCACGTATCCCTCTAACACTGCTGGGAAGAATATGCTTTGTTGCTTGGGGTTTTATTCCTCATATGACTTTCATAAGGGACTGTCAGTCAGGTTCCCCAGGAATCTAGAAAATTTGATAGATGTCTGTCTCTAAAATCTCTTCTGCTAATAAACAGACCCAGAAATTACTTTTAAGGAAGAATGGCTGTGTATTTTATAATATAATATTTCTTTCTTTCTTTTTTTCTTTGTTTCTTTCTTGAGGAGTAAGAAAAAACTTTAGGAAATAAGAGCTGCCCTGTAGCTCAGGAAGTTGTGTTTGCCATTTTTATTTCCTGAGCAATCTCGGTTCTTAAGCTGTCTTTTAAAATACTGGCAGCCCGTGAGCCTGAGCTGCCCTTCTGTTTTTAACAGAATTATGTTCCCAAGGCATGAATAACTTACAAAAATGACAAAAGTATTTCAAAGTTATTTAAGAGAAGAGCATAATAAAACTGCCTTGCATTCTGAAAATATCTTCCCCCTGCCTCTGGGAAGGAAGCTGTGAACAGCATTTAATGCTGCCACAGTGCCCATGCAGGCAGATAACCTCAAGGTGCTTTGCTGTTGACAGTTTAGCACAGTGCCCAATTTATCACAGCAGGCTTTCTGATGGTGTGCAGGGGGAGGCTTATACCCTGAAAGCAGGGTGTGAGTCTGAGACTCTGCCCTGCCACCACCTTACCCCTACACCCGTCAGATCATTAACCTTCCTTACCCTTGTAAGGTTTGGAGGAACTGATGAGCTACTGCTGAGTAGGTTGGGAAAATGTGGTAGTTACTTTTTTTCTGTTTCTTCTGTCTTTGTGAGACTCTCTAATATGCCTAATGAGAACAGGCTGAATGGAAGAATGAGACACATCAACTCTAGGTGTGCAGGTCTTTAACATTCCCTAAAACCCACAGGAAAAATTTCTCCCACAAATGAATGCAGCCACTAGCTCAGAGGCTGCCATGAAACTATTGATCTGTGGCAGAAGCTTCGACAGTACATTTATATATTGCACTGTGAGAATTCATGCAATACTCCAAATGAAGACTGTGCACCACACACTGAGTAAATGAAGTGGTAAGTAGAACGACAAGAAGTATCAATTTTCTGATTATTTTTAATTACATGTAAGAGGAAACCAAGCCAATCTTGGTGTAATCTCCTTTGCCTTTTTTTTTTTGTGTGTGTGATTTATAATCTATCAGCCAGGTAAGTCTGTACTGGAGTTGTGTTACCTTTCCATCTTAATTTTCTTTATTGATGTTAATATTGTATATAAGGGCAATCACACATCCTTGGAAAATTATTTGATTCAGTTGAAAAGCTCATGTTGGTCAAACTGCTGTCCAAATTACCAATAGATGCATAATAGAAGCAATCTGAAGAAGAGGCTTTGCTCACATTTATGTCTTAAGTAATGTGGTGACACAAATACAGTTTTATACTTCATTAGCAAGCAATTAATAGTGCATGGTAGGCAGGGTGTCTCCTGTTAAAGTTCAGCAGTGAAATGAAGTGTTTCATTTAGGTTGTCAGCTTCTATGAAAACATAAAGGACTATGACTCCTCCAAATTTCGGTGCTCACACCTTTAAAAAGATTTCAGGTTTCACTGGTGCATGGAAACACCATCCTCTATATGTTTTTCTTTCGCTACTTTTCTTTGCTCTTTTCAAGAACAAACCCAGATTTTTCACCTCTTGACTGAATTACTTGATTCAGCCTTTTTAAATCAAAGGGCAG
Source organism: Psittacus erithacus (assembly GCA_009867235.2). Taxonomy (NCBI): domain Eukaryota; kingdom Metazoa; phylum Chordata; class Aves; order Psittaciformes; family Psittacidae; genus Psittacus; species Psittacus erithacus. The sequence continues at coordinate 19,074 of WYDI02008554.1, read as the reverse complement.
AAATATCTACCAGTGTGTATCCCAGGGAAAAGGGTTACTTTCTAGGATTCTAGACCCCATAAAGAATAGCCTTGCAGCTGAACATTAAGTAAAACAAAGCATACCAGAAAAACAAAGAATTCTTCCTCTATTCATGCAACAGGAGACAACATGCAAGGAAGCGAGTAGTTACTCATGACCTTCTGCACCAATATAAGGCACAGATTAAATAAGATAAACATTTGTGGTTACATTTAAAATGCCTAAGGTTTACAGACACTGTGGTCACACGTGTGCTGTTAGTGTCAAGTGAGACAATTACACTGTGTCTGATACATAGGTTATATAAACAAAACTATGAGGTTCTAGGGAAAAGAGTGATAGTATCTCTCTTTGTTAATGGTATAAAAAACTAAGAAGTCCCACGACTGTTTAATTCTTCCATGTCAGAGAGTGAGACTGAAACTGATTACAGCAGAACCAGAGAGTGCTCTTTTCATTAGCCCACTGCACATCTAATTTCAGTGAGAATAAAGCTGTCCATGCCACCAGAAGGGTACAAAATGAGAAGTCAAGAGAAATTAATGTAGTAGCTCACTCTGTTTCTTTTCTTGTCCTTTAAATTCTGGAATTGCATATCAGTGGTACACTTAAGAAGAGTATAGATAGGTGAATATTTTGCATATTTATGAAAAGAAGCTGAAACAGAAGAAACCACTGTGTGAGAGAGCTCGTTCTGATATCAGAGCACAAGTAAAATGTTTTTGATACAGCTGAGGCTAACAGTCTCATAGATATTAAGGTGACTCTTTCCATTAACATATTATTTCCAGTTGAATGAAAATTTGGAATATTTTGACTATTCGTGCCAAAATTTTCAGCCCGGACTAAATTTACATGCGGGGGAAGGGCAGGATGAGGACCTGCATCATTTCAGCCAAAAGTACTGATCTCTTTCTGAGAAAAATGTTGTTTCAGTCAAGGAATGGAGAGACTTTTTCCAGTCCCTCTAGGTTTTGTACTAAGAACATACAATTTTTCTGACACCTGATTAGAAGTAATGATACAGGTGTGACTTTTTTATTTGTGGAAGCACTGTCCTAGTCAGCCAAATAATAAATCCTTAAGCAAATATACTTTGTGCATGCTTGGTAAGGGACTTGGTTAATTTTAGAAGCTTCACTTCTAAACATCAAAAGTTTCTGGCTTCTGCAAGTGTTTTCAAGACCTGGGTGAGCTCTGCTCTGCATGCACCGTGCTCACAGACTGATTTCAAGGTACCAGTGGCAGGTATCCTGATAGGTAACTCTAAGCCAAGGAGAAGCTAAACAAAAGCAGAAACCCTGGCACCTGCTGAATGCTCCTGAGGTATGGTCACCATGCACAAAAATCTTCATTATCACTTGGAAAAGTGATAATTTTTTTAAGTACCACATAAATATGGGTCACTACCCACACTTCGGCACTCCTCACCTCTCTGTTAGCAGAGAGCTCACTGAGTGGAGACAGTCTTTGATCGTGCAGCTGACAGAGGTGAGAGAGACCTTGCACTGCCACTCATGCACAAAGGCCTACTTTTTTCTTTAAAAACCCCTCAACAAACTACCTGTAACTGTCTGAGCAGAGCAGTGCTCACATGGTGAATTAAACCTCATGCAAGAGAGCAGTTCACTGTCCAAGCAGTGAGAGGGCTCTCAGGTGCAGGGTCTCTACAGCAAATCTTTATCTGGACTTGGTAAAGACCCTCAGACTGCAGAACACATAGACCCAGCTGTCCCACTGTTCTCTGTGACCACTCCAGCACATACATGGCCCGTGGCTACCCATCTTACTAAAATACATGTGAAACATTCTGGCTGCCTCACATGGGTATTCCTGTGCAGCCATGCCTGCATCTTTTCTCCTGACTATGTGCAAGTATTTTACATGTATATTTGTTGAGCACTGCAGCAGAACTGCCCAGGGAGCTGACACTGGGACAGGCTAAATCCTCCACCCAGCACAGGAACCAATGCACAGAGGAATGCAAACATCGCTAATGGCTGCACTATATGCTACAGAGATCACCTGGGAGAGCCTGCAGAACTGCCTCAAGTGCTCACCTGGTTAGCTAAAAACAGATTTCAGTGCATTTTGTGGTCTTATTGGCTTAGTAGCTTTGACCAGCTTCACCTGGGACCTCCACCAACACCCGTGGGCAGAGAAACACTAACCTCCATCCTGAGCCTTCTGCACTGGCCCAAGCTTTGTTGGTGGTGTGTTTGTCTCCAGTATTGCCCTCTTGGATGGATCTTGTGTCTTTGCTGTATGTTTCCTGGATGAACCTTTTGTGGACTTGTTTCCAGTCTTGTTTGGGGACTAAGCTTTTGTGTTCCTGGCTGGACTTCCTGGACCTGACTCATTCCCTTGCAGCGCCTGAGACTGTTGGCAAATCCTGTTACCAGCACCCGGCTGCGCTGTCTTCAGCCTCTGTAGGACTGTGCCTTCAGGGAGAGTCCAGCCTGTGCTGCATCTAGCCTTTGCTGCTGGCTTGCCCTCCTTTCCCTTGAGGAGCAGCTCTCAGTAGTTCAGTGTCCAGATGCTGGTAAAGGTAAGCCTAAATATGTAACTACTAGTCTTGAGCTATGTGTTAGTAGAGTGAAGCCCTACAGACACTTTGTGGTTTTAGTGTTTCAGTAGTTATTTGATAACTTAAAGTTGGCTGATAAGTCTTTGTGGGGCTTCATATGATACAGACAGATGCATGTCATGGAATTTGTTGTTGAATTTCAGTCTATCAGTGCAATTATGTTTGCAACTGTAACATGAAAATGAGGCTATGTGGAGTACACTACCTTTAGACAAACTTCTTAATTAGAAAGAAGCAAATTTCCTCTGCCCTGTTTTCTTATTGTTGATTCCAGGAAGCAGAACAGGTTGCAAGTCTAGGTGAGGATTTTCATCTGGGCTAAGTAAGCAGCATGTCGGTATACCTGAGTGACTTTCTTCACCCTGAACCTTCTCTGCCAGCGCAGAGGAAAAAGCCATGAGCTGGGCACTCAGGAACACAGCTGCCACCTGGGGCAGAAGCTGTAGTTTGAGGCAGTAAACACACTAAAGAACCAGCAAGAACTGAGACTGTTCCGGGAAGAGGTGGGCTCAAGGTCAAGGCTAGGGAACAGGCTAATAGGACTTGTTGAACATGGATCCTGCATTGAGGAGCTACTGTGCAGGCAGGAAGCAGTCCAAACCAGTCTGAGAGGCAGTGGGGAAGATCAGGGACTGCTCAGTAAAACATGCAATGTCTAGGCAAGAAAGAAGCCTCAAGAAGAGGTAAGAGCAGAAAAGCAAGTGTGTGTATGGGAGAAGAGAGAGGAGGTTAATTGGCAAGATGGATAGGATGTGAAGTCAGTAGGGCCAGGATTTCATTTATTGTAGGAGCCCATGCAACCTCTATGTTTTTGAAGTGACTGGTATGAAAAAAACTGTCTATCTTGGGCTGGGATTCTAATTCAGCTATTCCTCAGCTCTCCGTATGATGCCTACAGTTAAAATTACTTTTGGAGGAATTTTGTGAAGACAAATTAGTATCTGCTTAGTCCTAGGAACAGCTTGTCAGGAAATCGTTCAATCATCCATCCAATCCTGTGCAACAAATAAATCCTGGCCTATTAATTCAATGAGGAGAAAAATTGTGGATTGCTGCTAACCTGTTAAGCACCAGCCATCCACTGCTCTGAGTCTTGAGGATCCCCTGGAAGAAATGGTACCTGCTATGTTACAAATAACTGGGCACAAAGGATCCACCTTAAACTTATGTACATATATAACTCTTGTTCTGGAGCTTTCCTTAACCTGAGCACTTCTACAAAGTATCCGGTTCTAAAGGATACGAGCCTGAACAAAGCTCCTAGATTCTAAATGTCTCAAAATTATGAACAAGTATAAATCCATCTTCAGCTGTTCTTTTTGATATACATTCTCCCACCTTCTGTTTCTTGAAATTTAAGCCTGGAGTATTCAGATGCACACTAACCCAATCAATACCTGGCCCAATTTTTCTAGTACACTTCACCTGGAGCAGATTCATGGGAAATGAAGACTTGAACATTCAACTGTTCAGAATATCCATGTGTTACTACACCCAGCTCTTCCATGCTGCTTCCTAGCAGAAGTACCTGTGGCGGGTAGGTGCTCAGGCTTCTCCATGGGATCTTTGTCCCATAGCAAGATGGCTTTTGTCTCATTGATGAGCAGTAGACCTTTGCACCTTTTAGTCCTGTGATTATTTTCTGGAGCAATTCCTTGGCTGAAGATTGGCTATGTGCTACCAGTCTGTTGCTAACATGTCAGCTGCATGAAGGGATAGAGGCTTAAGACACCAAGCAGCTATGGTTTAGTGAATCTGGGGTAGATGTCAAGGGCTGTTTCTGGGCTTGCCCTCCATCTTCTGGTGATAAACACTACCAGAAACAGGATCTGTCCCTTTCAGAATTATAGGAAGTAGGTTTTGAGAAACATTAAAGGCTAGACCCTCAATTTTTCCATGTAGATTACCAGGGACACATGGAATGGGTTCTTTTGGCTATTGGACAAGCCAGGAGAACAAGTGGCTTCTTGATATGATATTCAGTTAATGCATTTAGTAAACTTACCATATAATTAGACCCTGTAAATGCTCACTGAGATGTTTTTCATCTGAGAGAGTACTTCGAGTTGAGTGGATTTCATAGCGGAAACCATGCACATTGCACGTACACAAGCAGAGCAACAAAATGTCAGTTGCAGAAGTCTTATCACTGTCTAACATAATGTAAACAAACATTTAGCTGGAAATCTTAAGAGGAGTGCTGGCTTTTCTGGCTCCTATTCTTTTCTGCCCCCTGTTATATTTAGTGTCCTTTATATGCAGCAGCTGTGTACATGTGAATGGCTGATCAAGCATCTCAGTTATTTTCAACTGCATGCAGTTCAGCTTCCGTGAAAGCAAACATATTTGGAATGCCTGGCAAACTGTCATTTGGATCTGCCTTTAAATTTCAGTTCTTTGCCCGTCACATAGTAATTAACCATTGTGTTAGGAGATGCAATTTAGCATCAGCTTTACTAAGCGTCAGGCTTGTGCGGTATTTCAGAGAACTCATTCAAAACAGTGAGTTGGCAACTGCATGTATAGTATCTCCTCAGATGTACCTTCTTATGGGGCTTTGTGGTTTTGGAAGTGGGAGTTCTATAATGGGATTTTTCATGGTGAATAGAAAAACTCACAGTAACAGGCGCTGTAAGTATTGATTTAACTAAGGTAATACACAAAAACATGAAAACTGATTATCTTACCATTTGAGGACAAGCACTTGGTCCATGTAGAGAAATATAAGGACACCATCATCTGGCAGTTGCATTTTCTTTTGAATTCTCTTACTTCTAGACACTGAGCAGGTGTCAGGGTTTGGGGTTGTTTTGCACTTGAAGAGAAAAGGAGAGATGCATTCTTAAAAGAGTAGCTAGGCAGGTATGGTGCTCAGTAAACATGTGGAAGCTATGAACTCAGATGCAGTTGTAACCTCTGCCCAAGTGAAGGTATCTCTGAGACAGCCTCCTCATCAGCACATCTGCTGGGTAAAGCTGGCTCAAGACAACTATTCTTGTTCAAATGGCTCTGCAGTGTCATGCCTCCCATGTAGGCTGGTGCAGAGGCAACAAAATGTGCAAACGCCTTTTCTATGACAAAGGAAAAAGGTGAGGGGCTGGTGGGTAAAGCTTTTCAGGATAAGTGCTTCAAACCTGTACATCTTCTTCCTGGCAATGTTTGCTGCTATGTTTTGAGGAGCAAATGAACTTCTGATCACTGAGGCATTTTAGAAACTTCTGCTCTAAATCTTGAATACAGGAACTTATTGTCTCCTATTAACATACAATGTATTGGGCCTGAGGATGATCAGGAGGGATATTTGGGTCTAATCTGGATGCTCTGAAGCACCTGCCTGGAATTAGGGACAGAGCTACAGGCACCCTGGAGACTTAGCTAGAAACAGTGAATTAGCTCATTTGGTGGCTTTTTGCTTCAAGTTTTCTGTTTGTCAGATTTTTTTCACTATTTGCTGTTTTAGTAAGCCTATATTTCAGTGGCTTTAATTTCTGTGAAGTCAACTTTTGTTGACTTCATAGTAAAGCACCTGTTGCTAGAGAGTATGAATTAAACCAAAATGTAAAAAGCAGGAATTTTAAATTTTCTTGGCTAGATGGAAAGTGTTCTTAATATCTAGGTTCATTTGTGGTAGCTGATAGTACACAGTACGTCATAACCTCTAAAAATCCTGTTTAACCAACAGCTTTACAATGTTTATTCAAACTGGAGAATCTCTAGAATCTCAATATTAATTTTTCATAGAAAAATATGTAATTTTAAAACTAATATTTCAGAGAAAAATATGTACTTTTAAAATTATTTGTTCAAGCTATTGTGGTTGAAAATTAGTTAAGGTTCTTCAAAGCATGGTGTCTGATGAAGCTTTATTATGGGGAGTGACAAGGATGGTTTTAATAAGCTACCTTCTGTAGTAATCTGAATATTTTTTCCTGAAGTTGTTGTCTTCTCATTAGAGTTTAAAGAATTTTCTTGCAAACGATTCCCATTCTGTCTAAGTTGAAGCTTTGTGTGATTGTGACAATTGCCTCCAAATGGCCTTTTGGGAAGGCAAGAACCTAAACCAAACTATACCAATGCACTTAGGAAGTTTCTATGACTCATTAATTAAATGACTTCAAAATGTTGAAGTAAACTTTCAGAGCTTCCTGTTTTGTTTTATTCTCCTCTGGGTGTCTGGATGCTTCCGAGTTTCCCCCAAAGGTAAAAAGGGAATCCATGTGGATGTAGTTCTGATGTACCACAAATGGTTCCTGTAAACCTGAAGGTGAACTCTTGACTCTGAAATTAGGATGTCTCTCACTTAGAATTTAACTTCTAATCTTACTTCCTGTGAAAGAGGGTATTTAAGGACTATCTGCTTGTAAAACATTGGGATTTTGAGTTATTTATTGTGTTGATAAGCTTGACTATCACAGTTAACAACCTCCTTTTTCCAAAACTGGAGAGTGTTCAGTGATTGTACTTGACAAAGTTGGTATCAGCGATAATGTTTTGACATTGGTCTATTTGTTTTTATGGATCAATTCCTTGACCCTGTTCACATTGTGGCTGCTCAAGCTATGGCAGGTGCCATGTTGTTCCAAGGGATAGAAGTAAGATGCATGGAATGGGATTAACTTTAGAAAGCATTGCCACTGAAAGCTCTTTCTTGAATTAAAAGCAGCCTCCAGTTTCACATGAATCTAAAAAACCATCTGGGGCTTTTGTCTCCGTCTCATGTAGAATAATTACCAGCTCGCATCAACAACTGGATTTTCTCAATTTTTGTCAGTTTTAAGATATAAGACTCAAAATGACTTGCAGCATTAAATTTCTGTGCAAATTTCAGGATGTCTGCAGTATCCAATTATTATGGATCTCGTGTATTTGAATAATAATGCTTCATAATTGCATAGTTATATCCACAGAATTTATTTTAAGTGGACAAATGGGAATTTAGGGAATTTCTGCTTAGTCCTTTCTTTTGGCTCTTGGCCTAGTAATAATATCAGGTGTACCCTTTGAAGATGAATTGCTGTTCCCCCATCCTTTTAAATAAATAAATAATGTTCCTGCAACTGTGATCTTACTACATGCATCTCAAACACTCCCTGTCTCTCAGACCCTGACAACATTATCTGCACTTTGGTATTTAATAACAATTGAAACTTTTTACTTATGTTTACCCAGCTATCAGGAACAGCCATTCTCTGTCCAGTTTAATATGCAGTAATGGCTCTTTATTTCAAGTTCTGGGACGTCTTTTTTCATCATGGTGTAACTTGCCATTTCCTGGATTCCTTTTCTGAGCAGAGCACCTCACTCTTGCTATTGATCACTGCTCCTTTCGGATGATTCCCACTGGTCAATTTTAGGTCACACTTTAATACTACTTGTCTGTTTGTTGCTTCTGCTTTTATCTGGTCCTGGTAAGCTGCTTAGTTTCCTGTCACTTCTGATATTTTGGAGGGTTTACAGTAGAGCACATCAAAGGAGTATCTTTGTTTACTGCAATGGCAACACAGAACTTCATCCCCACTCACTAGTACATGTAGAAACTGCATGTGTCTATTGTTATTTAATCCCTGAGCATTTTGTGGCCAAAAGTAGTGACCATGGCCTTAATCTGTTTGTACTACCAGGTTGTGTATATACTTGCGCTTAGTCACTATTTTATATATATCCCTGTACCATGCTCAGCAAAGTGCCTTGCAGAAGCACATTAGGTGATAATGGCTGCCATCTGTCATTGAGAGGTTTCTCTATAGGCACATCTCTGTTCTGTTTCTAAAAAAAAACCTGTCTACATGTCAGTAGTCTCATAAATGGTTATTTTTTTTCTTTGACTATTTCAAACTTAATCATGGGAACTCTGACTCCAGATACATAAGAACTATAAATATGTTGCGCCTTCAATTATTTGTAATACTGTGCATGCTTCAGTATTCACATACATGGAAATTGGCAGGTGACATGCTGAAGGATCAAATGCGGTTTTTCCTAAACCTTGACCACCTGCTCACGTTCCTTTTATGATTTACAGCTCAAGACTGTTCACAGCACTTAAAACCTGTGAACTGTTTGAAAGCAGCTGCCATATTTGTCTGGTTAAAAAAAGCAGCTTCTAAAGTAACACTCCTTCTCTCCATATGTCTCTCTGCTATGATGCCTGAATATTGCACTCAGTTTTCATGTGTTTCCTGGGAATCCTCTAAAGCAAAAATGGAAACAGCCTATTGAGAAGGAATAGTTTCCTTGGTTGTATTAAAATAGAGAAATAAATACAGACTACGTCCACATACCTGTACTCTCATCCTGAACAACCTTAGATACACATCTGTCCTGCCCTTAGAAGCACCTTTGAAATCAAGTAAAATTACTTCTTTGCAGAAGATATATTTTGCAGATGTATTTGCAAAACTGCTATAGACAATATTTCTTTCCTGTTGAGTTATGTATTTTCACGCATAAAAGATTTTGTCAGTTGTATTCTATGGACACGTATCTGGCAATTGTCATAGGTGAAGATTTCTTTTTCAGCTTTTTGTGTGTGTGTGTATGGTATGGTAAGATCACAAGGGTTAGACATTAGATTGTCTGCCCTTGTCACACAGAAGCTGTTCACTGAACACTATTTTTCACACATGCGTGCATCAACACAAGCTACATTGCATCTATCACCTGTTATCTTGTTGTATCATGCTTGAGGCTTGTCAAGGAGTGACTGTCCTTTGGGTCAGAAGTAAAAACAAACACACAAACCCCTAAGGCTTCACTTCAAATAGCTGCCCTTTCCCTTTCTACAGAAAAGCTGTAACTGTACCTAGCAGCTTGCTCTCACTCGGATGAATTGGCTGTGAGCAAATCCCCTGCAATGCATGGCCTTTTTTATTAAAAAACAAAATAAAGAATTTAGCACCTTGCACTCTTGACTATTTCCAGATATGGAAGCAACTGAGGGCATTTGCATTTTGCTTTTAATCAATACTGTGCTTGAGGCCAGCCTATTTTTCTTTTCTAGGGTTACATATGGGGTTTAGACAGATATTGCAATATAAAGGTAAGGTAAACAGATCTTGTGATGCAGCCTTTGTTATCTGTTGATTGCCTATTTTTCGTTAGCCTGTGTCTGCTTTTACTTACGATGTTATTAGAAGGCTGCTATCTTTGCTTTTACAGACTCTGAATTACCCTTAAAACAATGCAGTTCTTACTACTCAGACAAAAGAGAAACCTTGAAAACCAGATTTAATTTTTTCCCTCTGAAGCTTACTTAACATGGTAAAATGGGAAAGAGTATAGATAAGTCTGTAATTCTGAATGCAGCAGCTAAAAGCCTTAATGCTCGGCAGCACTAGGAGAAGGAAAAAGAGTAAGGTTGTTTGACTTGTGTTGTGCTTACCCTCCACTCCTTGTACTCTAAGGAGAAGCTCTAAAAAGGACACAACTAGCAAAGGGCCTTGCAAGGAAGAGAAAACCGAGTCTTTTGGCTTTCTGGCTTTGGCAGCCCTAGTCCAAAGAATCCTTGCTGTGTACAAGTACTGAACCATCATACTGCAATTATTTCCTGATTGCCACCTTTCTTCCTAGTAGAAAACCTGTAACAACATTCAGCACCTGTTCTACCACAGCACCGAATAGTCCAGTGCTTTAATGCTTTATGCTTAATTTACCAATTAGTCTCCTGAGCTAGTAAAGAACCTTGAGAGCTGGGAAGAACACATTTTTTCACTGTCCTGTGGAGGGAAGGGAGGAGAGAGAGAATCCCTTCAATCTTAGGTTAGTCAATCTTACTTTCACTTAATGTTCAGAGGCTGAGTACTTGTTTTTAAAAGGCCTTGAATTGTAATTACTGTCAGCACTGAAAAGCAGAAGATGTCTTTATGGCTTTATACCCTGAGGATATTGGTATTGAAAAAAACAAAACACGTGTTCCCACCAATCCCTTAAATGAAGGAAAGCAGAAAACATGTCTGACTCAACTAAGTCTTCAATAAGATATAAATATCTTTGTTTGATAGTAGAAGCATAAGGTCGATTGCCACAGGGACCTGACAGAAAGGCTAAAAGTGTGTTTAAGACAAGGAAAGAATTATTTTTAGAGCAGAAACATAGGGGAGCAAGTGAGATAGCACAAGAGGTTGTAGCTATTTGTAGCCTTTTAGATTTACAAATCAGTGGAGAGGAAATTCTATTTGGAAGTTTGTTCTTTGATTTATTATGTGAATGAGCCTAAGTAAACAACATCTTCCCCTATCAAGGTGTCTTCAGGCCAGACACATGGACATGCGGCAGCAGAAATGCAAATTAAGTGCAGGGTTAAGCTTTTGAAACTGCTATCCTGCTGAAACTCATGTGGAGACTTCACACTGACTTTTTTGTATACAGGGTAAGGCAACGCTGGCTGAAACTAATAGCCTGTGTTGCTGCAACACTGTGCCTTGGAGGGATTTCAGCTCCATTAGAGATCAATCTAAGCCTCTGCTGACATAGCAAGAGAAGAGTAATTTGTGTACCTCTGGGATAAGAAACTTTATCCCACTAGCCTTGAAACCTGAGTTTTGAAGTGAGTGATGTCTATTATGGATGCTTCCATCCTGATAGATCTTTACCTGAAAGAGTAGATGTAGCTGTTTTCATTTGAAGTGGAGAATGGTTTAATGTTTTCCAGGAGATCATATGAAAAATACTCGGTTATGACCAGAGCTTTGGTTGGATATATAACAAGTAGCTTTGATGTTTCATTATTCGATGAGTTTAATTGGCATCTTTAGAACCTCTTTTGGTGTGGAGAGATGCAAGGCAAATTTCAAGCCTAAATCTTTTTCATTTCCAAGAAGTTATCTTTATGGTGATTAAACAGTGTTCTAAGATATCTATGCATCTACTGTACAGCAAGTGAAGTCCATGAAATTTCAGGAAGCCCAAGGAGTTTTCTTTATGAAGGAGGATATGGGACTCAAAATTTATCTAGAATTATTCACAGCCTTTTAGACCAGGGTAGTCAATGGGCTTGGCAGGTAGCAGTGGCAGAGTCCTGGCTGTTTAAACTGGGAGAAGTAATGAATTCAGTGACATAAAGGGAAGAGTGTTACATGGCTATTCCAGTGGCGTGCATAGAACTGTTGTGGAAATTACATGAGACTGTGAAAGAATTGAAATTGCAATTTTAAAGACCAAAAAAAATGTAATAGACATTATTTTCAAGCTGCTGTTTAGTTTCGAAGCCTTTTAAAAATGATCTGCCACTACAGGCAAAGTTGTTCTGTGCACTGAGGATTAGTAGATTCCAGTATTTATAGACCAAGCAATTGTCAGTGTAAACCTGAAACAGCTCCCACAACAGGTATAATTGTTCAAGGAAAAGTCTGGTTCACATTTAGGTGGATCTTGCACAACTGCTGCCATCCTTATTGCCTTGAGATATTGGCAACTGAATTAGTCTGATGTACAATGTGAAAGAAAAAGGTGCCTAAAGTAGAGAAGATGGATTCAATGACTTCCTCTCTAGCTCTTGAGGAATGAATTGAAAAATCTTTGAGTTTTGTAGCACCCAAGAAAAACTGTTACAAGATCCCAAAATAACTAAAGATCAAACAGGGGAAAAAGACATGTCATTGATAAGAAAAGGAGTAATAAGTTCCTGCTCAAAATACTGTGACAAAATAAAATTTTATTGAAAAGACAGCTACAAGTGAGGAAAGTTAGGGAAGAAAAAGAGTATATTTGCTGAAAGTTTATCCCAAGTTTAGGTACATCCTAAAAAAGCAACACTGTACAGAGGCTAGGCACATAATAGATGAGAGCAAACACAGTGTACCTTGATATTTGATATCATGCTTCACCTCTGGAGCAGGCATAACCCTAAGGAACATTTAGGGAACAGCTGCTCACTCCCCTGTGGAGCTGGCTAAGTCACATTTCTTTCCTTTCTTGTCAGTTTGGATTTTAACTACACTTGAATGGCAATATTGGTTTTTTTTTTGGTGAGGAAGGGTTACATAAGACCTTTGCCACATCTACAGTTCAGGAAATTTGTTTGAGGGTTGGTGTGTTATGCTCTGAGCTCTTGGAAAAGGTATAACCAATGTCATCTCGCTACTGAAAATATCAAAAAGCCTAACAGTAAATTTCAGCTGTCCCATGAGTTATCTAAAACCACAGACGGAATATTAACTTGAGGTAGCTCATCTCTAACGCATACCATCAGCTCTCAATACTGGCAGCGTTGCTGTGTTTAGTTGCTTAATCTTTAACTCCCTCCAGAAGCCAGAAAGCACAAACACGGCCCTAAAGCAGGCATAGTAAAACCTTTTTTAACCTATTTTAACAGATAGTGTGCTAACCACTTAAATATATCCTATTCTTGCAACCAACTCATGAAGCAATCTTTATAAATTAATGCTGTATATTTTAGGTGGATAGATACCATTAATAGGTATACAGTAAAAGTAGATGCACACTCTCTTGTGGGTATAAGAACAGAAACATCTTCACCAATCCTAAACATTGACAGCTGATAGTGACAGTTGCAGTGTATACCACTTGCTGAATCTGGATTTTCTACCAGATTTTTTTTCTACCTTACATTAAACATGGTTATTAAAGCTATCACTGGCAAGTAGTGTTGTGTGAGGGGTGCCTCTTCTGATGCAAAATATAACCCAGAAATTATACTGGAGTTTCACTGCTTATGTGTAAATTTTAAAGCTATAAAGATAACACATTGATGGGGGAAATAAACTCTTTCAATCTGTGCATATTAGGAACTTCTTAGCAACATATTAGGAATAGTAATCAGAAAAAAATTTTGCATATGTTTCTGCCAGGCTGAGGTTAATCTTGTTTCTACGCACACTTATGCCTGAAACTTGTATAAATGTCAATCAAATAGATGATAAACATAAGTTTTCTTGAATTGACTGCCTGCAAGAGTTTTAAGTGTTTTCTTCAGTCTCCATCTGAACACCTTTCCGTAATATCTATCAGGATATTTGATGAGTCCTGGATGCGACTAACTCATACCTAGGGAAATAATACTATAGACAAAACCAGTGTTTATTTGCGTTTATTTGAAAGTATGCTTGTCTTCTTATTGAATGGAAAAGCTGAAAACTGCCTCTTGGGTTCAACCTTTATTTAACCTTTGGTGCTTTGGCATAAGGGAAGTGTTTTGTTTCATATTTGAGTGCCTTTAACAAAGGGAAGTAAACAGTGCTCCCTTAGTAAGGGGGATGTCCTACACTGTGTAAGGGTTAAGTTCAGCTCTGTTCTTTGCCTGACTGGGAGCAGGGAGTTGAACAGTAGCATCCACTGGGCTGTAACATAGGTCATAGTTAATCATCCCTTCGCATCCCCAGAGGGAGTAGTCTTCGCATGTAAAAATGTCTGAATATTTATTGAAACAATGAAAGAATTCACCTAGTTTCTTGCCAGCTCATGGGTTATGTGGGCTTATCTGTAAGAGCTTCTATCGCCTTTCTGAAGAACACTGCTAAAGACTGGTCACCAGCCAGATGTAAACACATTCACAACAGCCTTTTGAGCCCTGCCATTCAGCCAGTTCTTCTCCCAGCACACATACACCTGCTCATCTCACAGCTGGATGTGTCCAGAAGGATACTGTGAGGAACAGTTATAAGAAGCCTTACTAAAATTCAGAAAACTGCATTCACTGCCTTCCCTTCATCCACTAGGCAGTTGACCTTATCATAGGATATCAAATTAAATGGGGCTTTCCTTTTTTGAACCTATGTTGGCTGTGCTTAATGATTGTATTGTCCTTTAAATGCCTCTCAGTAGCACCCAGTATTATCTTCATAATTTTTCCAGGAACTGAGGTTAGACTAACAGGCTTGTATTTCCCTTGGTATTCCCTTCTTGTAAATTGGAATGACACTGACCAGCTTCCGTTCAGCAAGGACCTCTCCAGATTCTCAGAATCTTTAGTAGATGATTGAGGGGGGTCCCGCTGTATAACATCTGCTGGCTTCTTCAGTGCTCTAGGTTGAATCCCGTGGAGCTCTGTGGACTTTCTGAGCATTCAACTGATACAATGTAGGAGTGTGCAAGAGGCTTGGGGTGTTGTAACCCAGAAGAAAAGGATGTGACCCGTACTTTGGATATGTGTGTTCATTAATGTGTTACCTGGGCAGATGGTGAATATAAGCAAAAGTTATACTAAAGGTCCTGTGTTATGAGAACACTGGAACCACTGAATACTTAATTTCCATGTTTGCTACGAAGAGTGACTTTGTAGTCAGCTTGTAGAGTTGCAGAGTTTGGCCAAATGCGGCATGTTTTTTAGGCTTAACAGCAGGCCAGCCCTTTCTCATCAGGGCTAACATCATGGCACTGCGCTGCCAGCACAAGTCTTACGTGCGGCAAAGTGCAGTCCCATATGAGTGAGGACCGAGCTACTATTTGGCAATCTTCCCTTGCATCTCTCCTTCTGCCATCAGATCCAACATACAAACTGGGGTTTCAGGCTCTGAAAAAATTCCCAGCCTGTGTATTACAAAAATGGTCATAAATACTAAATAACTATACCTGGACTTGGGAATTAAATACGCGCCTACTAATTTGATAATAGACCCTCTCTTTTGAAAATATTTATTCTCCTAACAGCATGCTGAAGTAACCCAATACTATATGCCATTTAATGTCATGAAAATGAGTGTTTTGAGCATTTTGACTAACATAAAACCAAAAAGCAACAAAAGGAAAGACAAGCCTGTGAGGCTGCTGGAAGAATAAGATCTGGCATGTGGTCAGCTGGCCCCATGTTTGGGTGGAATAAGGGTGGGCTGGCAGGAAAATCAGCTCACGACTACGCTGTCCCTCAGCTCACCAGCAGTAGCCAATCTGATACATGCTTTTCTTTCACAAGGTGGAGTTTTTTCACTGCTTCCCTAAAATGATAACTAGATCTATGCTTAAACTCTTCTTGCTTTACTTCTTTCTACATATTGAGATCCCCAGAGATGTAAGGTGGCAGGACTATAAACTGCAGATTGTGAGTAGTGTTATTTTCTCCCCTGGCTCTGACAGTTAAGGATTTCATACCATCCAGTTTAGCATGTTAGCTGTGGTTTTATAGATTTTTGTTTATTATATAGTAGAGTCTGAAAAAGAAATTACTGCAAGTGTCTAAACTAAACAAGTTCCCCTATTTTGTTGTCCAGTATAGCCAGAATACTGTGAGGGTGATTTGTGAGGCAGAGAATAATTTTGGTTGTCAAGAGCAAAACTGAAAAAATGCAACCTGAAATTTTGGTTTCCTTTTAGGCAAGACTTTGGGGGAGGTGGGGGGGGAGAAGTAATATAATTTCAATATCTGACTTATCTAAGACTTTCCTTTGATGCAGCCAGTTGCTTTGCAATCTTCAAATTGTCTTTAAATTTTCTGTGTTGTGGATTCAATGTGAAAAGCAAATGCATTCTTACATCAGAGGTGTTGAAGGATGGCAAACAATTGATAATGGGGCTTAGTACTTGGACCTGTATGTCCTGGATCTTATTGCTGTTAATCCTTCTCCAGTTTCTGTGGTGGATCTGCCTCATGGGAAAAAGGGAAACCCTCCCCTTTTCTTCCAGAAGCAACACACTTTGCTTCCCCTTCCTTCTCCTGAAAAGGCAGTGAGGTTTTCCAGAGTGAATGTCCTAAATACAAGGCAGCAGATGCAGGAAGGGACCCTTGTCTTTGGTGCCTCAAGCTACGTTTAAAAATGTGTGTGGCTTGTAGCTAGCATTGGATGGAAAGAGATGAGAGGAAAGAAAATGGAAGGCCCTGGCTCAGCTGCCCCTGGACACTTTAGATATGCTGGTGATCAACCTGTAACACTTGCGTTGCTAAAGAGGGAGCAGGGTGTCTTGAAGTGGGTTTAATAATGTGCACTTCATCCATTAGCAGTCTCATTTATTCAGACAGCACGATTGAACAACCCTTAGGAATATATATATTGCAGAAAATCTACTTGCTAAAGGGGATGATTATAAATGTAGGTTCTAATTAAACTTAATCACCTCCTGCTCTATGTTCCTAGGAAAACTTTCTAATTAAATAGCTGGAAATGACACCTGTGACAGTATTTAATTCAAAAGTGACTTCAGAAGAAATGCTGGTGTTATACATACGAAAAATAAGACCTTCAGTTTATAGTTTTAGCTTTCGATGAAATCATCACAAATGACAATGCATGAAAAGAAACTTGTGTGGTTTTTCCGTTCCTGTTGCATTCCATGAAAAAAACCTCTAAAGTTGCATTTTAAAGATTGGTTTGGTCTGAAATTTCATTCTGTGTATGCCTCTACTCTGTGCAGAAATGTTTACACGGGAATGGAAGTACTCATCTGAAGTCTGCACATAGACCCTGCCACCACTCTCAGCATAGAAAGCTGAAAAACAAAATTAGAAGTGCACCCTTTAAATGAGTGAAAGGTTCATCTCCTATTGCTATGCTTGCTTTAGACCAGAAAGGCCAGATCTTCCGCACTTTGCCATTTGCTTTTATTATAGCACCACAAAACTTCAGAGTCCTGAGAAGCCTCAGGGCAAGAGGGCAGGTGAAATGCAGATTTTTTTATATGCCTTCCTATGAAAGAACTGTGACAAAACAATTTGCCCAAAGTCTAGCTGGGACCCTGTAAAGAGGTAGAAAGTGAACCTTAATTGCCCAAGTCCCAGTATGTTCGGGTTTTGGGGGCTTTTTTAATCAGGCCATTATCATCAGCTATCATTTAAGGACTATTTCCTGCAAGTTTATACAGTTTGCTTCCAGTAGTGGTGAAGCCCTACATTATTCTTGACAGGTATTCTTCAGTTCGTATAAAATTACTAGATCCTTTGCATATGGAAGAGGGAGTTTAATGGTCCCTTCACAGGGATTCAGGCTGAATATGGTTTTGAAACTTGGTTTGAATAGGAAGAAAAGTGATTATCTGGCTGGTTCACCCCACTCTGGACATGAGTAGAAGTTAATCCCTTTGATTAAAAGGGGAGCCTTAGAGTAGTCAATTTCATCTAGTTTTCCTCTGAAGGGGAATAGTGCACAACTGCATTTCAAGTTTCAGCAGGGTTACATTATTATAAACTGCCTAGATTCTTCATTCTGAAACTCATTATTATTATTTTTAATGAAAAGATCTTTAAAAAAGGCTGTTTGCAAGTGTCCTCCATAAAAATTAGATTAGCCCCACTTTTTTCTTCCTGTCCATCTCCAGTTATGTGGTCTCAGATGGGAAAAATTTGAGCATCCAATTTACCTGTATATATTCAGTGAAAACTATCTAAACCAGTTTGCACGTTTTTCCAGAAAGTGTTAAAATTCTTGTTTATGGGTAAAGGAGTTAACCCTGCTGTATTTAAAAGATAAGTTGCATTTAACAAATCTAACAGCTAATAGAAGGGGACCTGATCTGTTTCAACCTTGTCAATATCTTTAGTATCTTAGTTCCTTTTAGATGTTGGCAACAACATTTGGAGAGTTGATAAGCTTTTTAAAAGAAAGCAGGAATAATATCAATCCTGTGTTGTGTCAGAGCAAGGCAAACTATGGTGTTTGAGTCTTTTTCTACCTACTACTGAAAAGCTGCAGAGAGCAAGTTCTGATCTTGCTATACAAGGAAAATGACAAAAATAGGGCTTTTTTGTAGCAAGGTTAGAATTAGTTCATCTGGATTTTTGTTTGGAGGACCCTTATCCAGTCTGAATTCCTCTGTAGCAAAGGTGATAGAATTCTTTTCTAAGGATCCCTGACTCTATCAAGCCTAGTAAAATTATGTCCATGCTAGAGAATATTGCTTTGAAAATCAAATCCAGCTTTAAGAGTTTTGAGAAGTAAAGTAAGGTTGCTGGTTTAGCTGTTCTCCTGGATAGCTAGTGGCTAAACCTAGCCATGTTCTTATTAGAACAAAGGTTTTTTGTGGAAAGATATGAGGACATATTTGTGCATCCCTGGCAATGAGATATTCTCTGTCTCTCCATCCCTGGCACTGTTCAAGGCCGGGTTGGACTGAGACTTGTGTGACATGGTCTAGTGTGAGGTGTCCCTGTCCATGGCAGGGGGATTGGAACTAGATGATCTTAAGGTCTCTTCCAATCCTAACCATCCTACGATTCTATATCGCAAAGAAGCTGGAATGAGACTGGTAGTCTTGTTGCTGTGTTGGGAAGGGTAGAAATGCAGCTTGCGGTGATAAGTGGCCGTAACAAAATGTGCTGAAAATAGATTTATTGTCCTATAAAAAAGCAGTCTGAATACCTAATAGAGAAACTTAGCTAAAAGCAGAAGTGGGCTTGAGCCCGTTTCTAGCAAGGGTAAAGATTTTCCATGCTATATGTAGGTTACATAAAGCTATACACATGCAGGAAGATGCCTATAGATCTGTGCCCTGGGTTCAGCAGTAGCGGTCATTTTTCTCCTTCTTAGTAGCTGGTGCAGTGCTGTGGTTTTGACTTTCAGCCTGGGAACAGCGCTGATAACACC